>CAEGAF010013109.1:0-20195 GCA_903067075.1 Micropoecilia bifurca
GTTGGATGGTTTGTTGGTTGGATGAACAGTTGGATGGTTTGTTGGTTGGATGAACAGTTGGATGGTTTGTTGGTTGGATGTACCGTTGGATGGTTTGTTGGTTGGATGAACCGTTGGATGAACAGTTGGTTGGATGAACAGTTGGTTGGTTTGTTGGTTGGATGAACCATTGGATGGTTTGTTGGTTGGATGAACCGTTGGATGGTTTGTTGGTTGGATGAACAGTTGATTGGTTTGTTGGTTGGATGAACCGTTGGATGGTTTGTTGGTTGGATGAACAATTAGTACATTGGGAACCATGTTAGCCGTACTGCAGAAGTCTACAGTTTTCCTTTTATCTGCTCTTGGGGGGACAGCCAAACAGCACCAAGGAAAATAAAGACTGCTTCTGGATTGGCTAGTTACATTTTGATTATTTCAGATAAATAATCGATTGGCGATGGGTTTTGGGTTTGAACCCCCACTCCATCTACCTCAGTCGTCGCATCCGAAAAATCATACAGGTGGATAATTTGGAGTTGCGTTCCACAGAACAATGAGCAAATAGGTGAATCTGTGAATACTCAAGAGGTCGTCTTTGTTGCTCTCAGAGGTCAATTATATCAGACAAAATGTCTTGGTTCATTGACTTTGTGCTCTCGCTCAAAGTACCTTAGATGTTTTTGTTAAAGACAACTGAAAGTTGAAGAAAGACAGCAAATGTAATCCATACACAGTAAAACTCAATACAGAACCTACTGAGACTGAGGGAGGATACAGTACATCATTCCCCCTCTGCAGTCTGTTTGCACCCCAGCTGTGACTATGAAACTTTTCCAAACTCACTGTCTGAGCCCTCAGTGCCGTCCTCCATCGCTGCCTTTGCTTTCCATTCCATTTTGATTCCATAAGATCAAAATGTGCTACGTGGATGAATACAGTAATCTTTTGTGCACTGTTGGGATTTGTTTGGTGTTCGATTTTTTTCATTTATATATAGTTTTTTAACATACACAGCTTACACACTCACAACATCGCTAGGCAGAAATACTTGAAAAGCGTACAAGGAAACGACATGCCTTTTGCAGGAGCTTTGCAGAAAGAGCAGGAATCTAACCGCCGCCTGTGGACCCAGCAGGCCTGTTTGATTCACGAGGCAGCGTCTAAGCTTTCAAATAGCCCTTGCATTTCTTACCACTCTCTCTCATCTTGCTGTTGAAGCTTTTTTCCAAATCTGTCAGATATGCTCTCTGCAGGGCGGATGGCAGTCATTGAAAGCTAATAGAGGATGACTGTGCATGCACATGTGGGTGGGTGTACGTGTGTTTGAGTGAGCGTGGCGAGGTAATGTGTTGTGACGAGCAGTTTTGCCAGCGTGTGGTCATCTAGGTTTAGGATGCTTTTCCTACAAACCCACACGTGCAGCGACAGTTTGCCTTCTCTTCATCTTTATTTGTTTCGCCTTCACTGAAGTGATCTTATGATTCGTGATATGTCGCCCAATCAGCCGCAACATGTGGGAAGGTTCATTATCCGTCGGCTCATGCATCCCACGTAGAGCTTCTTATGTTTGTTGTTTCTTGTTCTTCTGGCCGGACAAATCAGAAACTCTGGCTTTTTCATGGCAGCCAGGAATTGTAGTATATTTATTCGGATGCACACTCATCGTCTCTCTTGGCTTGCAAGTGAATCTCTGACAGCGACGTTGATACTTTTTGGGTGCCGTATGTGGGAGGGGAGTTTGTGTACGAGTCCAAGTCTAAGGCAGGAATTCTACTGAGCTGGTTATTCTGCTCTTTCCCTCGACTCGTTTTCTCCCACCCGCTTTACTTCTCGCACAGAGTGCAGGAGACATGCCGCTTGACACAATGTCTTTAGTGTAGCCTTGAGCTTATTGTTGGTGGCACCTCACGACAGATGTGACAAAGGTCAAAGTTAGTAACATCTTTTGTTTGAGAAGGCTGACTGGAGGAAAAAGGTGGAGACCTGAGGAGGAGTTTTACTGTAAGATGGACCTGCATTGGTCTGAAAGTAACTGATTTGATGTTGTACAGATGCCGTCATTGCAACATTTGCTAATGATTAGCGTATTCCTTTTATTTTAAAATAAACAGATTGTAACTCTTAAAATCTGATTTTAAACTTAGCTTGAAAAAAATAGGAACAAGGATGGGGGAAAAGGGTTATAAACTAGATTTGACCAGTTTAATTTTTAGTTTTAGTTTCATCTTGCCTAACTGCATGTATTGTCTTTATGCCTCGGTATTCCAGGCATGCCGTATGAGGAAGCTGGTTGTGGACATGTGCCTGGGCTTTTTATTTCTCTTCATAAGTGATATCTGGGGATAGTGTCCTAATTGCATAATTGATTTTATTAAATTTATTTTATAAATTGATTGCCCCTGTAATCAAAGTAGATGGGTTGCATTATTACAACCAGTGTTGGTATGATCTTCAGCCTTCTGGAATATAGACATGTGAAAGAGAGTGTATGGGTGTCTAAGGTGGAGTCTGTAGTATAAGTGTGTGATTTTGTGTGTGTGTGTGTGTGTGTGTGTGTGTGTGTGTGTGTGTGTGTGTGTGTGTGTGTGTGTGTGTGTGTGTGTGTGTGCTTGTGTTTGTGTTTGTGTGTCTATCTACTCATGTAGTTATTCTATTTAGTACCTTCTCTGGCATATTTAGTAAACTTCATCTTAGCCCAGTCACTATTTGTAGGGCTAGAGGTTAGGTTTATAGGTATGGAGTGAATAAAGTTCAGTTAAGGTTGGGAATATATGGATAATGGTTTGGTCAGGGTAAATGTTGTGGTTAGGCATAAATGCAGTTACTAAAATGATTGGAAGTCAATACAAAGTCCTAATATTGGTAAAAATATGAACATGTGAGTGTGTGTGTGTGTGTGTGTGTGTGTGTGTGTGTGTGTGTGTGTGTGTGTGTGTGTGTGTGTGCAGTAGATGTGTGTGCTAATTTGTCACCTGGAAGTGACAAGAAGCTATTAGGTTGGTGAAGGACATAAATCTTATAGCATTTACTACTGAAGAACAGCAGGGGGCAGGAAGCCTCGGCTCCTGGAACCGGCAGCAATCTCTGGGAGGTGACCGTTACACATTCCCCCACATCTGTCCTCTAAATATGGAGGTAGGTTGACAGCGAAGCATGGGGGGCAATAGGCCTCAGGCCAAAGAGGCACAAGAAGAGAGCGCAGAGCAACCTCCAGTGAACCTCAAGTACTATTTCCCCCCTTTCCAGGTTGAGCTGGGGTTCTTTCACTCTGGCCACCAGGTGCCTGGTCAGGCCCCTGGCAGCAGAGCCACCCAGGGCTTAGGAGCTCCCAGTCCACTTGACAGGAAATGGCAATCCTCAGAGGTACAATGAGGCGAAGTGCACCATGTCAGACCAAGGACACGGGACATTTGTCTGGATCCAGCTCCATCCCCGCAGGCTGCATCTGGTGCAGAACAACCCAAAAAGCCGCAGGAACCAATCACTGCACAACATGACTTGAGCTCCCATTCAGACTCCATCACACCTGAGGGACAATCCCGAGTGTGTCTGAACTCTAACTTTGATAATGAACTATAACTTTGAAAGACAGTTCTGTCTTTCAGTAGTCCTGTTGTCTTGTCAGAGTAGATTACTAAGAGCATTAGGGTACAATGCTCGATTACAGAAACATTTAAGGAGGCTCTTTTACTCTCTTTTAAAATGTTTGAGTAGCAACCAGTGTGTCCAAGAAACGGTGGCAAAGTGATAGGCATGATGAAAATGACTTTTATGGAACATGAGGATGCTATAAGAGGGTAGCAGCTGGCCTCTAATGGTTTGTTCTGTAACTTAAAGTTGTATGTCTTTGGTCTTTATATCCATCCGTGCATCCAAGCTGACCCCTCCTAGACTACTGTGAGTGGGCCAAAGTGATCCCAGATACAAGGGACTATTTCTGGCTTCTCTGGGTGGGGCGTCCTCTAGAGATGGAAGTAGAAAGAGCTCACAGAGTATTGATTACTGATAGTCGACTCTTTTGGACTTGATATCGCAGTTGCTTTGCAGCAAGTACATCCTGGGGTCTTTCTGCATGAAGTTTGTATGCAACAGAACTGCAGCTTAAAATAGCAAATAGACTTCCACTTCCTTAGTGTTTTCATCTCTCATCTGGAAGTTGTTTCCATGCATTTGTTGATCTTTGGAACAGTTGTTGGTCGCGTCGCCTGAAGACGAAGCGGTATCATTTTTCTGCTGAACAGTGCTAAGTGCCAAAGGTCTGTCAAACTAACTCAAAGGGAGCTCAGGTTTTAATTAATAATAAAGATGCTATTACGGGTGGCTAACTTTCAAATGAATCATCTCTGTACAGTGCGCAAAGCTTCCTTTGAGGTTAATTGAGACCTTGACAGCACTTTAGTCTATGCTGTGCCTCATCTTTGTTCTGGTTAGACAGTCTGCTCACGGGCTTTCTTCAGAAATAGATTTGATCTAAGTGAAAAATGTATACCCCAAGTGTGTGTGTGTGTGTGTGTGTGTGTATGCATGTGTTATCACAGGAGTGCTGCCGTGGGAGAAGGAGGATGAGTGAGCTATGGGCACCAGAGGAAAGAGGGAAAACAGATGTACGGTGACAAGCCTGCATTCATGGAATCTGAAGTGATCTCAGAGACGAAGAAGAATGAGACATTATTTAAAATAGTTGTGGGATTTTTCTGTGTACTGCTGTACAAAGGGGGATTGCAGATTACCTCTAGTGCAAAGAAGATAAAGGAAATAACTTCATAGAGATAGGACAGTGTATCTTACAGGTGTGAAACAAGGTTTGATTGATGGTATATTTCTTATTTTCTGCATTTCTGAACCATAAATGTTTGACCTCCTCAGACAAATATTAACATCTTACAATTCTAACCTGAATAAATGCAAAAGTTATTTTCAAATGATCCCTTTTGCTTGTTAAGGGGGAAACAACGGCTCGTGTATGGAAAAAAGGAGTTGTGTTCAAGTTTGGGTTGAAGGCAATGAGATTTGCTGTGCAGGAATCGATTGCTTTTTTTTGACAATTTTTTGCAATACTTTCTACCACATCACATAATAACATTACCTTCTTGTTTTTGGACATGACCATGTATTTAACCATCACAACCTAAACTGAAACTTTGGTGAATAAATGCAGAACATTTTTACGGTTAGTCACCTTTTCAGACTCGTAGTCAGAACCCTTGGTATTATCCTACATGTTGTTCAAGGCAAAATAATGCAAAACAATTTCAAGGATTTAATTACTCTTTGTGTTTCTTACTACATAACATGGTTTTAATTATGTTGTGTTATATTTTAAAACCCAATTTTATTACATTGTTACTTACTGCGGTGTTGTTGCTAGGGTTCTAGCAGTTTGGGGTTTTTCATAATAGCTTTTATTTCATTGTGACTTTTTGTCTAATTCAGTTGCTGTTAATTATTTTTCATAGTGTATTTGGTATTTTTTTTAGCTATTAGTTAAATATTGGTTAGTTTTAGTTTAGTTTTTATTACTTATAGTAGTAGTTTTAGATTTTCCTACTTTGATTCATTTTTAGGTGCAGAATTCAAAAAGATCAAAGTATTGTGCTTATGTGTACACTGATTGGGTAATAATATGCAATTTTCAAAAAAAAAATTATTCAATTATTGTTGATCAACCAACTGACTGGTGTTTTCTCCCAACTTTTGCTGTTGCCATTTTGCGGACTAGTGCAAGAAAAAAAAATTCACATCAGTTCAAAAGGCGAATAAATGGATTCATGAACAGGAGAGTGAAGGATGTTGCATCCGTAACGTAAGTTTTAGTTAGTTCATGCCCACAATACAGTTTCAGGTAGTTAGAAATTTTTCCCCATTAGTTCCCATTTTTATTTCAGCCAACAAAAATGTTTTCATTGCATGGTTATCTTTAGTTAACTATATGAATTTTTATTGCATAACACCTGCTTGGACATACAGGCATAGAAGATGGACAGCTGGGTCTGAAACAATTGTGTAGCAAAAACAAAAAAGCAAAGAACTAAACAGGAAATCAAATCCTTTTCCACAGCGCTGCTAAACACAGTCTTTGCTTCATATGCTTGTGTGAGTCTGGTTTATGGAAGAGCTGCAGCGGCGTCGTAACTGGACTGACTGTTGCTGCTCCCAACGGTCCCACCGCCGCCGCCGTCACTCACCGGTCCTCTCCGGCTTTATCTCCTCCTCTCAGCCTTCTGTTCATTAAAGAGACATAAACAAAAGAAAGTTTCTTGTTTGCTTCTCGGCCCCCCCGCTGCATGGGGCTCAATCTCGCTGAGCTCATGGAAGCAATCACAAGCTGTTTGTTGCTTACCGTTAACAGCCTCCTCTATAGGGGTGTGTGTGTGTGTTTTGTGTGTGTGTATGGTGGTGGGGGCGTAGGGGGGGGCAACTTAGTACATAATTGAAAATGCTTGCCGTGGTCCATTTGCTTCGCTTTTGTTCTTCCTACATCAGCAGCGGAGGCGCCGCCAAGATGCTGCTCTTAGGGGATTTGCTTTTTTGTGTGTCATTTTTTCCCTCCCCATCTCATTCCCTCTCCTCTTTGATGCCCCCTTTTTTTATTTTTTTTTTTTATGACAATTCACACTTCAGTTGAGATTGCTCTAAATTTCGATTCGTGCCAAAGTGCTCTCTTTTTTTAAGTAGCTTTCTCTGTCTGGATGCCATTTGTCCCTCACTTCCTGCCTTCATCCCTGAGATGTTTTGGTTTTTTGTGAGCGTATCCACCCATATTATGTGCTCGTATTGGAGCTGTGTCACAGACTTAAATGTTTCCAAAGTACAGCAGTTAGCGTGTCACTTAACACTTATGGCCTCTGAGAGGCACTTATATTCTAGACGAAATTGCGCAACATTTTCTATCTCTGTTTTAAACCTCCATGTATGAAAAATTAACGATGCGTCCTCACTCCAGGATTTACAGGATGGCTGTTTTTCCTTCTCCGCCCCACTTGCCCTATGACCTGTGATTGCTTGAGTGGTGAACATAGTCGCTCATGAGGTTTGGCTTGCAGTGTGAAAACCGACCACCTCCTCAAATTGGCCCAGCCTGTTTCCCCCAAGGCTATGCACCCAGGACTCTTAAAGTCATTTTGTTGTAATAGAGCCTGAGAATAAACTGGATTTGGCGGTGCACCAATCCGAGCCATCCAGGTTGTTTCTTTTTTCGCACCGTTTCCCTCCTATATCAGCCCCAAACTTTATTACCTGAGGCTGGGTCGACGGTGTGTCCTCCTCCAGGGAGTCAAAAAGTGTGGAACTTCACAGAGACACAGCAACTCCAATGCATCTTTAAGTTATTGCTCTTACAATTGTTGACTGCAGAGGGAGTTGAGGCTTTTTGCTGGTGCTGGCATCATTCTGCGTCTGTCCTTTCCCCAAAGAGCTTTTCTGTTCTATATTTTGTTTTTGGTGCCCAGAGATGATTCTAAATTATACTTCCTAACCAGCTTCACCTGGCAGAAGTTTGACTTTTTGACTTTATTTTCAAACTATGTTAAATGTTGGTTCATAGAAAATTGAACATCGTTAACATACCATTTAGCTAAAACTTTTTAAAGCTTTATATCTTGGGTAGATTTACTTGCATAGTACATTATGTATTCAAAGTGCTTTACAGAAAAATTTAGAGATTGAACCACAAACATAAAATTAACAAGAAAAAAATATGTTGATAAAATACTTTCATCTGTCATATTTGGAGATAAAAAGACTACAATGTCATTCACTGTCAGACTTAAGTTGTTTTTTGATATTGAAGTTACTTGATTTTGCATTATTATTTACCTGAAAAATAAATAATACCCCAATTGAGGAAATATAAAAGCGATCAAAGAAAGTGTTGGAGAATTAGTCGAGCACAGTTTCCTCCTCGCACCGTTTGTATTTTTGTCGAGCGAGATTGAGTTTTCACCACTGCGAAGGCTCTGGAAGGCCTCGCTGTCTGTGCAGCGATAGCTGCAGGTGTGTGTTCTGCTTTTGACAGATGCATACACAAAGTTCTCCCTGGCTGCTGTTAGACTGATGCCTGACATGTGTCCACTGTGCAGGCTGCCTGTTTTGACTGTTAGCGTGTGAATGAAGCCTAATGCAGTGGAAGGGGGCCATGTGCCGTATACAGGCTGGCAGGCTTCAGCGGAGATGTCAGCACCTGTTTTTATCCGCCGTGATGGACTAGCACAAAGTTGTGGATTATTGTAAAATAGAAGGAAAATGATACATGGTTTCCTTTCTTTTCTTTCAAAGAAAAAAACAACGTGGTGAGCATGTGTTTGTAGCTTCAGCGTCCCTGCTGGGGAGAATGTCCAACGCCGCATGACGGTGTGTTCATGGGGTCCTGGTGTGTTAGTAATTCTCCCCACATACAGTTTTAAATGCAGGTCAAAAGATCATTTTTGCCATTTTCTCTTGGTGACTTTCAGGAAACTGTGTATTTCTGTCTTACTAGGGGCCAATTCTGTGGAGTGCAGGACTAATATTTGGGTTAAAATGCTCTTCTTGCCTGGCCTAACAGTTTTTGGCGCAGGGCCATTTGCAGCTTTTCAGTTGTACCCATATTCCCTCAGTTTTCAAACGTTGGAACAAACGGAGAGCCACTTCACTTCAACACATCTTTTCTTCTCCTGACCACTGTTAGCGTTCCCAGTCTCTATGTTTCGGTTTTCTGTATTTATGAGATTAAATTGCTTACATTTACATAATTATTAATTAGTCAACTACTGAGATGCTGTTGGTGGCTTTGGATTTGATTTAAGCTCATCAGAATGTAGATGAAAAGGGTACATAAATTGTATATTTATGCACACCACACCATGCACAACATCTGGCCAGGAAAACGTTGAACTGTCTCTGACTTTGGTTACAACACACACCATAAGTTTCTGCAACATTACAAGATTGGTTTCTGTCTGTCGTTTTGTACATTTTTCACCAATATCTTGTATTGATGATGATCGGAGGATATGACCTTCTCCAGACATTCAGGAGAGTCTCAGTGGGACGAAGGTCCAGACTCTTTGGAGGTCAGTCAAAGTCTGAAAATGATGTCTCATGTTCTCTGATGAATAATCCTGGCAATTTCATCTTGGATTGTGCCCGTCTCGTTAGGGACATAAACAGTCCACTGATGGAATAATCTGGTCATTCAGTATGTTTAAGTTGTCGGTATGTTGCTGGACGTAGAGGTCAGTACCTGTCTACTGCCATGTCCAGTAGACGCTAGGCATGATGGGTACATCAG
The DNA here is from genome assembly GCA_903067075.1 of Micropoecilia bifurca. Lineage (NCBI taxonomy): Eukaryota > Metazoa > Chordata > Actinopteri > Cyprinodontiformes > Poeciliidae > Micropoecilia > Micropoecilia bifurca. Next base: position 9,251 of record CAEGAF010013109.1, read on the forward strand.
TTCAGCTGCCTCTGTTCTAACCATGATGTCCTCATCACTGTGGAAGAAGGTCAATCTGAACTCCTTAGACCACTTTGCTCAACAGTCCACTGATTCACTGATTAGTGGTTTTCTGATGGCTACACAGCTGTTCAGTCTCAGCCCCCTTGAATTCCCTTCGCATTCCTCTTACTTTTACCATTAAAGCCTTGAGGCTCTACTGCTGTTCTTTTTTTCTGTTATGATTTCACTAAACATTAAAGTTTTTCCCTGACCACAATCAGTCAGGACTTTCTCCAGGTTACATTTCTTCCTCATTGAAGATGATGGTTCCGCTCTTCCCTTCCTGGTTTTTAAGAACGTGTCAGACAGTTCTTAACCAGATTTCAGTAGTTCCTCCAATTTCCTAAGTTGTTCTCTTCTTAAACAGACTTTCCTCCATCATTTCCATGACCCTGTCTTCTGACATGGTTGTTAAGAAATGGGACGGTAGTCATTGCATCACTTGGGGTTAAGTTACTTGGTGCCATCTCTCAAGCAATAATTTTAAGGAGTGTGAATAGTTTCTCACGAAGTGGGACTCTGGGTAGAAAAAGGTTTGTTCATCTTCTCCCTTTTTGATTTCTGATTTTTTTCTTCTTTCTTTCTGTGTGTGTGTGTGTGTGTGTGTGTGTGTGTGTGTGTGTGTGTGTGTGTGTGTGTGTGTGTGTGTGTGTGTGTGTGTTCTCTCTGAAGGTAAGGAAGAGTCCGTTGCCACCTTCAAGGGCAACGAGTTCTTCTGCTACGATCTGTCCCTGACCCCCATCCAGAGCAGCACCGACGAAATAACGCTCTCCTTCCGGACGCTGCAACGCAACGGCCTCATGCTTCACACCGGGAAGTCGGCCGACTACGTCAACTTGTCCCTGAAGAGCGGCGCCGTCTGGCTGGTCATCAACCTGGGCTCCGGGGCCTTCGAGGCCCTGGTGGAGCCAGTCAACGGCAAGTTCAACGACAACGCCTGGCATGACGTGCGCGTCACACGCAACCTGCGCCAGGTAAGCGGCTCACGGTGGTTCTGTCAAGGTGGTTCCTCTGTCTGCCACTTCCTCCTCCTCGTTTCCGTAGGGTTACGTTTGGAGAAAACCAGAAGATCCTGCTTTACATGGGCTCGTGTCACACGTTTCTTTTCCCTTTGTAATGTCTAAAGTTTCTCTTTTTTTCCAGGTAAAAGTTCAACTTTTCTCAACGTCACCTTATCTCTTCTTTGAATTTCTGTTTTGACACAATGACCAAAGATCCACCTCACCGTCATTGGGAAATGGGAAAAGGGAAATAGTTGAAAGTACATTACTTGAGCTGCAGTTGAATGGATACTCGCAATAAGCGATAAATCAATTCATTAAAATTAAAAGAAGCTCAATAATTTTCTTTCTGATTTATAGTTTGTATGCCAAAAACTGGCTGACAAAAGTGTTTTGGTCTTAACTAGCCCTTTTTTAAGGATAATTTTGTTTACAGAGACTTCATAATGAATTTTATTTGTTGTTTTGTTTACTTAATTTTTTTTATTTAAAATGTCTTCTAGTTTCAGTGTTAAGTGTTCATCAGAATTTAACGTTTATTGATCTTTGAGAATGTGTTCTTGCATTTATATTATTATGCTTTTACCATTAAGACAATTGGTCTCAAAACAACAATATTTTTGTTTATCAGAATAACTTTGAGTCCAGTAAATTTTCTTACGGCGACAGGCCTAATTGATACAAAATCAAAGATGAGTTTATTCATTTTAGGATTATAAAAAGAAACAGTAAACAAAGTGCTCTGCCCTTTATTTATCCACACATGCACACTTGAAATCAGGCCTAGTTTATCAGTGTTTCACCTCAGACTTGGTCACACACTGGTGTCTTTGCCCGTGTTGGCGAAATGCTCTGCAATCTGTGTGAAACGTTGTGTATATTTATCGGTGGCAGCTTGTTTGCAAATGCACAACAAAACCTAAAGTGCTTTCTGTGAGAGCCGGCCGGACCCTGTCCATACGCAGCCAGTCATCAACTGGCAGCTGCAGATACCATCGGCGAGATACGATCAATTTCACTTCCGCGTGCCATGCTTACTTCTGCACATTTTTCCTCCTAGGTGTAATTGGAATGAATGGCTTGTCGGTACTAATAATTGGGAATTCTGAGCAGCCTGGAATGCAAAACAAAACAAAAGGAAAACAAGCTCTAATGTGAAAGCGTTCCCACAAAGCAGGTGTATCAGCTCGTTTTGGGTCTCTGGGAGCTGAAGAAATATAATCAGGAAGTAACTTCCAGCAAATCGAGAAATCCTCCAGCACCGCCAATAGGCCTGTCGCGATGACAGATTTTGCTGGTTGATTAATCATCTAAAGATTTATCAGCGATAAGCAATAACATCGCCTCAAGAAATTTTGTTTTGAAGGGGGGGGTGTGAACAGAAATTCACAACACAAAGTGCAACGCTTAAAATTATTGCGCTAAGTTTTTTATCGCACGATTAATCGATTTATCGTTTATCGCGACAGGCCTAACCACCAAGGTAATAAAAAAACTAGAAACTAAGAGCATCTATTAAATTTAAAGGGACGTTTTTTCATATTTCTTTCTCATTTTTGACCTCTCGCACCAAAATATTGACAGGAAATACATCTTCAGACACATCTTTTTGCACTTTCATGCCACAAAATAAAGCAAATTATGGTAAACTGAGGAGCCCACACACTCACACAAACCAGCATCCAGGAACCACCCACACATGCATACACACAGCTGGGGTCAAATGTAGAGCTGTGTGTGATCAGCAGAGTGAGTCTGGCTTAATGAGTTTGGGAAGCCAACATGATTTTAAGGATTTACAGCATGAGACAATCCACCTACCACCAACCGCACCGTAATGATCATTAGGCAAATCGAACACACAAGTACACACACTTGAAACAATACACTCTTTATCTGGGTGCCTTTCTCACCGCCTGACAGTCGGGCTCTGGACCTTAAACTCGGTTGTGTTTTAGTCGGCGATGCTAACGAGGAAAAAAACGGCAGACAGCGGAGACTTTACCAAATCCTTTACCTTTATTATATATGTTTTTTGGAAGTTTTGACGTTTAGACAAAGCTCGACTGCTTGAATCGCTGCGGTGGGAAAAAAAACCCCAAAACAAACAATCGGACACAACTCATGTCTCTGCAGACATCGGATCAGGATGCTTAGTCCATGGCTTGACTCAGAGTTAACCAGCCGTATCATGTTGTTCAGGTGAACTCTGTTAAATCACACCGCAGCCGAAGTCTCCAGTGGATCATTGTAATTGATTTAACAGGCAGTCCTGGAGTTTATAGAGCTCTGTAGATTTACTCTGCACCATCGGCACAGAGGGACACAGGAAGTTGGGTATCAATGGCGCCGGCCACCTCTGACCTCATGTTTACTGCAAGGCAGATCAATGAGAGCTTGTGAGTTATTAAACCTTACGGAAGCTTTACTGCATTACGAAAGCAAGCTCCTTACAGGACAATCGAGCAAAAAATGATGTCGGAAACAAAAGAGCAGAAAAATGAAAACTCAAAATGAAATGAAAATGAAAACTTAGGACTCAGTGAAATACACAGCTAGAACGAACAAAGATAGATTACATTGTCACCTTGGTAAAATGAAGGTGTAAGTCATTTTTTGCCAGAAGTGTTTTTATTAAAAAACAAATAAATACAAATCACCACCTCTTTTTTAGTAAAAGGTTATTTAGGCAAAAAAAAAAAAAAATCTTTATATATAATATAGAGTAAAGATATCGACATGCGTCTTTAAATTTAAAATGACCAAAGAGAGTGGACTCCTTTTTGTGCTTCAATATTCATGGAATTGCCTGTGGAAGGTGTCTAATACTAATAATACTGTATCTGTGAAATTGTCCATAGAGCATATCTAATACAGCCAGGCTGGCTGAAATGCTACTGGCTGGTGTCTAGAATTCAGCCAATCCAGGAGCGCCTTTATCTCCTCTGAGACTGATTGGCTGTATCCCCAACACCTGGGGGAAAAAAATGACTTCAAATATTATCATGTGCAGTAGAGCCAAGATGGTTTCCACTGTGCAAGTTAGTACAAATTACTATTGAAATAAGCAGTTATAGACTATTTTATAGGGGATCTCTGTGGATTTCAGCTATTCACAAACAGCTGTGCAGATAATTCAGACATCTACATTTGATCCAGTTTCTGCATTTTTGTTTGGGCTTTGTTTTTATGTGTGTACATATGCATATATATATATATATATATATATATATATATATCCACAGACTGCTTTATGGTTTGTGTTCCCATATTGACACCTTCCAAAGAAAAAGGCTCCAGGCAAATGAGCATCCCAAACAATTCTGTGACATCCTCCACCCCTTGCATCCCAGACTAGCACAGCAGACCAACTTGTGCCAGCTGAATCCTGCCACATGCCTTCTGAAGCTGCAGTTTGCAGGAGGAGTGTTCTATGTCACCTGAGGTTTTAGTGGACTCTAGCGTCTTGTAACATCATCGATAGCTAACTTGGTATCAGTAACCTTACCCCAAAAAACAAAACAAAACAAAAACCAAAGCAGAGCCTCGGAGCGTCCCTCCTTTCTTTTCTGGTGTGTGTGTGTGTGTGTGTGTGTGTGTGTGTGTGTGTGTGTGTGTGTGTGTGTGTGTGTGTGTGTGTGTGTGTGTTCACTCTGGTTCTCTATATAACCTATGCATTTGTCAGCTTTGTGCAGGATAAAATGAAGCAGACAGAATTAGGTGAGGCATAGGGACTCTCTGCCAGCACAGAAGAAAGAAAAAGGGGGGTGGGGGGGGCACATGGGGGCTGGCTCACTTTGTAGCAGGATTACAAGCTCAGAGCTCCCCCTGGTGGACACTGGCAGCACTGCAAGAGTGTTTTTTTCCAGTGATTTCTCTCAGGGTTAGGCTTGTCCTTGTGGTATACTCTGACTGGCAGGCCAGCACACATCTCTTGACCTTTTTTTATCAGCACAAGTCTCTGTCCGCGACACATGCAGAGTCCCACCCATCCTATACAATTCACAGTGCACATCAGTTAGCATAAACAGCAAGCCCCGGCTTCTTTCCCCCCTCTCCCTCTTGCCTCCCTGACATGATTTGCCATCACGGGCGTCTTGTAGACGTCAGTGCAGGGGGCTGTGCTCTCCTGAGGGAATGTGGATGCTGTCTAAACACAGCTGCAGGAAGGACAGAGCCAGAGGCACAGATGCTAATGTCCATGTCAGGTGTGAGTCTGAAACGCAACTATATCACCAAACTGTGTGAAGTGATAGCATTGCTTTTGTTTAAAACAGAAAAGCAACAAAAGCAAACCCTTGTAGATTTGCTTGGAAAAACAGAACATTCATAAGTCATTTTCAAACTGAATAACAAGCTGGTGTTAGCTGGTCTGTCGCTCAAGCTAGCACTTTGGGTTGCTAGCTATTTCCCTAGCTTACCAGCTGTAGTTTTCAAACATTGTTACTTTGATATAAGTAACAGCTGCTTCAGTTTCCAACTTCCTTGTTTAATTACAATCAGAAATATTTTTAAATATAATATTGTTTAGGGCATGAAAACAAAGACATTTGTAGCCATTGTCTAGCAAGCTGACTAGCTAGCTACACAATGTCTAGCAAGCATTGTCTAGCAAGCTGACTATCTTGCTAGACAATGGCTAAATTTAGAGGTCAGCTACTGTATGCTAATTACTACTGGAGAGCACAAATTACTTTAAAACAAAGTAATTATGTCATGGAAAGTTTTAGCAGTTTTGAAACGATCAAATTACGTCATTTCAGGAACTGCTGTCCTCTGAACGTCATCCATGCAGACCAAATTCTACGCACCATAAGTACAGCATGATTACAGTAGGTAGAATAAGAGACAGAAACAGGAAAAAACTGTGTAACCTCCTTCCCCTCCACCCTCAGTCACATGGCGACCCCCCTACCCCATTAAACCTCTGAAATTTCATAATTAGTAACAGTTCAGTGTGGGGGAAAAATGGCAGACAAGCAAGATCCCCTCCTGGCAGAGGTTTACAAACATGTTTTAATTATTGGGGCCCATAACGACAATAATACAACCATGTTGTGTTATAGTTGTGTTTTTCACTTCTGAACATGCTGAGTAGTGTTGTACACTTGACGTAGGCTCCCTATACTGACTCCTAGAGTCTATCAGAGTGCGGCCTGCAGTGGGGATGAATCGCATCGAGTATAAATGCAGCAAAAGCTGTCAGACTGTTTCTGCACATCTATTTTCTATGTGGAATGTGTGTCAAGCATGAACCAAGCTCATCTTTTCAACTTTCAGTGCAATGGCACAAATGGCTCAAATAGTAAATATTTGAAAAAGTAACTAGTTTCTTAATTTAATTAATAATAAATAACAAATAAGTGACAGGATGTACATGGGGGTAACATTGGGAATTTCAAAGCTGCTCACTTCCTGTCTTCACGGTCGATGAAGAGCCGACCACATCATTTGAAGGATGCGACCCACCAGTTTGGACACACCCATCCTGATTTATGTGTAACATTCAGATTTAATCTTTTGAAGTTGTCATATTTCCTACAAAAGCAAATATGACAACTTTTGTATGTGCAAAACATCTGGGCCAGCTCATTGGGGTACAATCAGAATTCATACTTGAGTTATTAGGATCTAAAATGTATTATTAGATCCTTTCTAAATACCTTCAGGCTGTATTTTCTTGGGAAACCAATTTATTTCCACATTTTGACATCAGTATTCTGAATATTTATTAATTCTGCCATATGCATTTATGTCAAGAGCTTCGCCCTTCAATGTATGATGTCATTTATCTATCTTCTGCTGTCAGTTAGTAGATATCCACGCAACAGAAATTCGGCTGTTGCACAGATCTCAAGTCTCTATGGAATTTCCCTTTGCTCAGTTGCGAGGCTGAAAATATGTTCTACAGAAAGAAAAAAAAAAGATGTCTGATATGGTAACGCCAGCAGTAGATGAACAAAATATTTTGATCAATGGCATAAAAATTCATGGCACATTTCCAACATCTGTACATTACAGTTCTTCTCTGAAGTGGTTAAGATTCTCCATTTAAAGGACTTCGGCATATTTTCTTTGAAATTTTGCAAATAAAATCTCACCGGATTAAAAGTAATAACAGAATAAATCTTTGTTTTTTGTGCTGCAGTTTTAAAGAAGCGAAGCAGGCGAGTGAAAGATGCCGCACAATCATGTGCCTGCTTTGATAATTGCATTACGTTAGCATCATTAGCTTAATCACATTCTAAGATTTGTTGGGATTATTACAATGTGCAATATTGCTCTTTCATTTCCTTCTATTCAGTCTGCCAGAAAGGTAAAAAAAAGAAGCACACTCTAAATGCTTCCCTCTTCTTTTTTTTTGTTTTTTGCCAACTCTAACTTGATGATTACTGGCTTGATCCTAGCAGAGCGTTTTCTGTTGTCGGTGGGCTTTGGAGCCCCACAAGACACCGCTTTGCAGTCAGAGCTAACCCAAATCTTACACCAGCATGAAGAATGAAATGTGCACTTCTGTGTTTTTTTGTTTTTGTTTTTTTTATTTAACTCCTGTTTGGAGGAGGAGGAGGGAACAGTTTGCACAACAGAGAGCTGGAAATGAAGCGCAGCGCTGCTGTGAGACTTAAGAGTATCAGAGCAGTGGGAGGATCAGGGCAGAACAGGGAAAGAGACAGACGTTTGATTTTGTGCTACACAGAACAGAGGCGAGCTTTCTCTGAAATCCCCAATGTGACTTTACAACCTGAAGACTCAACAACCATTGTGTCACAGATCTGGGTCAGTAGCTTATTCGCTGCTGCGGAGAGGGATGGACCCTTGATCTCGATGTCTTCCGTTTCCTCTCTGAATTACCATTACCCCGTTTTTCTGTCTTTTATTCTCTCACCATCTGACTGCTTTGTAGTCGGTTGTGTCCTTTCCAGTTCCCACTCAGACCTCGTTTTGTCCCCTCAGTCGCATGATTGACTGAATCAATCAGATGTTTCCATATAAGTTTTAAAATGCGGAAACTTTACACTGCCTCACAAGTTTTGTTATGTTCTTCAAAGACGGACGGACGTATACACTCGCTGAGGTTGCTACTTCTTTCTCTTCTCTTCTCTTTACAAGACAGATTTAGGTTTTAGATGGGTTTAGTAACAATGTCTGAGTTCAATGGAGGTGCATGTGGAGATATTTGAAGGAAACACTTTAACCAGGTTACCGTCTCCTGTGACATAATGGAAAAAACAACGAAGCTAAATATCAGATGGAGAGCTGCTTATCATCACAAATTTTGGTAAAAATTCAAGATGCCTGAATATGTACTGTCCGTCAGGCAATGTTCGTGACATTCTAAAAGGAGATGTGTTCCAGAAGGAAATGTGTTTTGGTGAAAAATACCCCTAAGCCGTCTCTAGTTAAGCTTCTGTTTTCATGAATACGTCAATTCCAAGTGTTTTAACACCATAAAACAGCAGCCAAGTATGAAACAAGCAATCATCTGGCAAATATACATCAAATATATTAATCAATAATCAATTTCCTGAGACTAAAAATCGGCTTTAAACAGGTGGCGTTTGGCTTCAGGGTTTTGGCAATTTTGCAGTTTTCTGGACGTTTGCGCCACATTTGTGATGCATAGAAGCTGAATGCTGCTTCTCCATATTTGGTTCTGGTTCTGGGGATGCAGAGCAGAACCAGAATCATAAGACCTGGAAGGTTGATAACAACAACAACTCTTAGAGCTCATCATTAACTTAACTCTTAAGTCTGTTATGTAACTTTGTGTCACTTAACAGAAAGTTTTTGGCAGCAGTAGTTCAGATAAAGACTCCCTGCCTTAATATAACACATCCAAACACAGAGTCACAGGGTGGGGGGTAATTTCTCTTCCAGTGGGTAAAAAAACGGAAACAGAGAGTAAATAAAGTTAACGGCAGCAAATGTCGCAAATAATGAAAGTAGGAGAAAATAACAGAGTGAGGAAAAGTGGTCAGCATGTCCTCCAGCAGACAATAACCTGGTATAATCTAAACCAGCCTTATTGGTTTTCCCCAGACCATTCCATAATGTTTGCTGCCTTATGAAAAAATACAGCTGAACTCTAATTGTTCTGTTTGTATGATTGAATTTCAGGACAGCTGTTATTATTTAATGAGATGGTGAATAATCATCAAATTGAATGACTGTGAAGTGTGTGGACAGGTTTTGACTAGAACGTTTCTTCTCTTTGGAGTTACATCCAGTTGTTTCTTTTATAAATATACAACCACATTTGAATAAAAGCAGAAAAACATAGGAGAAAAAGTTGATCTCATATCAGTCCTAGTAGGGAAGGCTGCTCTGACAGAACAGCAGCGTGAATCGCCTGTAGCATGGTGCTGAAAATGCACCACAAAAAAAAGAAAACTTTTTATTGAACTGTTTTCAATATTACTCTCTTGACTTTGAATCTTCTCACTCATGCCAGTACTTCAGTTAACACTTACTTCTAAGTTGTCGATGTGGTGGGTTGGGCGGGGGAGGGGGGGGCAGTTATCAGTCAAGCCATTGATGTTTCTCACAGACTCCTCTCAAACAGGCCGACCCTGTGATTGGCTCAGATCTGACACATCTGAGCTGATAACCAGCACTTAAGCTGAGGATCCTACACGACATCCATCGATTTTTGCAGAGACTAGTTTACACTTTGACGACTTAAAGACCAAGCGACGAACACTTCACTGCTGCTCCTGCTGAGGGACCAACTATACAGCCGAATGAAGGTGTCAAACTCTGGCAAGCACAATAGTCTGATGAAAAAAAACAAAACAAAACATGCCAGTAGGTGGCGGTAATAGAAGATGTTCAGAGAATGAACTGAAGTTGTTCTTTACATGTTGAGATGTATTATGTACCGTATATCGTATATGTGCCGTCTAAATTATCTGAATGTCTGTTTTTTAGGAAGGTTTATTGCATAATTAGTTCCTGGTTTGCACTATGCCCACTGTTTGTGCTTTTATGTTCATAATTACTGGTCGTTTTTCCTTCAAGTTAATTGCAGGGTCTGTAATCAATTAATCACAATTTATCTCAGTTTATCCGAAAACTCTATAGCAACAAAACCAGCAACATTTTCAATTTTTTTTAATTGCCATATCAACTTAACAACAAATATATTTATTGTTTTTAATTTGTTATTCAGGGTTTTTAACTTTCTGATTGGTGCAAAGTGTTATTCTACCCTTTCAGCTTTCTAGAGTTTCAAGAACTGATCAACAATTAGACTGTGTAGATTGTGGATGCCAACATTAGCGTCTGCTGCTACTACAAGGTTACCTTTGAGATGCTATTTAAGGCTTGAAAAGCTTTAATAGGCTAACTCCTTTTAGCACAACTTGAACACAAAATAGTTTTTTCCCAGCATTTCATCAGAAGCAAAAATGAATCTCTCATTGGCTGTTTGCAGCACCTGTTGACATTTTGGTCAGTACATTCAAACCTTCTGCTTCCAGATAAAAACTCTGAGTTGGAATATTTTTTTCAACAATGTCCTCCTCTAGGAAACCCTGTTTGATGATCATGTTAAGAAAAAATACACAAAAATTATGCAGCTTTCTCCTGTTGCACCTCATACTTAAATTGGAATTGGGAAAAACTGAAAACAGATGCATTTCTCCTGAAGCAGTTCTGTTAGGGCTGTATGAAAAAAAATCGATTCGGCGATATATATCGATATTTTCTGCGCTCGGAAAGTATCGATTTTTCATCCGCAAGTATCGATTTTTTTTTAAACCATAGGGATCCATAGCCTTATAGCTCTTATTAACGTCTAATTTGTTACGGCGTAGCAGCAAGACTCCTCCCTCAGTCTCACTTTCAACTTGAGCTTAAAGTGCACATTATAAACTACACACCAGTTTTTAAATTGTGTTAAT
>CAEGAF010013114.1:0-31056 GCA_903067075.1 Micropoecilia bifurca
ACACACACACACACACACACACACACACACACACACACACACACACACACACACACACACACACACACACACACATACGCATGTATAAAAACATTGACTTATACAGTTTTTCAGACACACAGACATTCACAAGGCCATTACAGCTGTCTCAGCTCAGAGTGACAACCTTTCATATCTGTCTGTCTTCAAGCCAAGTGGTTATCATCTATGCACCCAGCCATTAGCAAATGTCACAAACACACGCGTTGACACGCACAAATGCACAACTACACACACACATGCGCGCCTGTGCACACACACACACATATCTATGCAAGTAATACACAAGCGTTTTTCAGGAAATGAGGTTCAATTAGATGTAATAAGTGGCAGATAAGTAAAAAGCATTTCAAAAAATTCAATGCTTTAATTTTTTTTTCCAGATTGATTTTTTTTCTACTAATTTCTCCTCACCCGCACCCCCTACCTCTCTTTCTTTCTCCATCTCTCAGGGTGACTTGTGAGCGCTTCTGAGATTGACAGAACAAAAGAGATTGTTGTGGAGATACTAATTATTTAATGAATTCTTTATTTATTTTAAAAGTTCCCTGGGTGGCAATGTGCCCAGACGGTTACAGTAGATGGAAAATTACAGACTGGAAGACAGTGACTGACACATGAACAGAGGCAGAGGGGCAGGGGGTGGACTGTGCCATCCAAACATGCCCATGCCCTTAAAGCCATGGCAACCCCCCCCTCTCCGCCCCCATCCTGCCAGAAACCCCCCGCCTCACCAACCCGCCTCACCACCGCTCAGCCTTCCCCACCATCGCTGCACTTCTCTCTTTAACCACGTGCTGCTTCCATTTTCCTGAAACTGCTTTATGTCATTCCAGTTGCAATAGGTTTTCTGGTTAGGCTTCAAGTTTGTTTTTTTTTTATAAATAATCCCTAAAGAGCTATAAAAGCTATAAAAGAAAAGAGATTTCCCTCTCCATTACTATTCTGAATGCAGACTTCTGAAATATCTTCTTTTCCACTTAACAACCGTTTGTCAAATGATGTGTCCTCTCCCCCCAAAACCAATAAGTAGGGCATGGGCAGAGCAGGCCACTAAAGACCCGGTCATTATTGATTTGACAAGGGAATGAATAATTCATCTGTAGTGGCAGGCATCAGCTGGGACAGCCATTTATGACTATCACAGACATTTGCAAAATCTGACCTTTCCTCCTGCTCCTATTTAGTCTAGTATATGTACAGTACCTAGCAAAACTGTTTTTTCACATCTCGTCATAAATGTCATAAATGTATGTTATAGTCCAACACTGATTGTGGTTGTGAAGGGAAATGGTTTTCAACTATTTTTACAAATACTAATCTAAAAACCGTATTTTCTGCACTAGGCGCACCTTCAATGAATGGCCTATTTTAAAACTTTTTTCATAATTTTTTCATCTATGCGCATTATAGGGCGCATAGAATAGACACATCCACATTTGTGAAGAAGAGGTCCCCAAGTACTTTATATAGTAGCTGACCCAGTCGTTGTTTCACTCACGGTGTTGGTGTTGCGATATTGTGCCCAACTGCTTTCTGGGTAACACAGACCAACCGACACGCAGCCGCTGCAGTATCTCTCTCTCTCCCCCCTTAAATGTATTATCAAACTTTCTCAACAAACCAGCATTCTGACAACTATCCCAGCATGCACTGCACTCTTCTTCTTCTACGGGGGAAAATGAAGTCGGCGGCTGCTTAGCGTAGCTGCTAGACCTGTTGTGGCTCAATATTGGTCCATATATAAGGCGCACTGTCGGCTTTTGAGGAAATTGAAGGTTTTTAGGTGCGTCTTATAGTGCGGAAAATAAGGTAATATGATTTGTTATATCCTTCTCGCTTAAACGGCCCAAATAAAATCCAGTGCAGCTGTGTCTTCAGAGCTCAAAGAGCAAAAACAGTCCACATGTACACTTCTCTATATCACATTTTAAATACAGTAGTTCTGTGAAGGTTATGGGAGTTGATGAAAGGAGATTAATGAACAGTTCATGAAGACCAAGGAGCACGAAACACAAGTTAGGAATAAAGATTTGGAGGGGGCTAAAACAGTATCTCATTTATTGACATCACCTCAACCCATCAAACCAAAACATAACCAGTCACCTAAACTAACTGATTAGGAGAGGAGAGGATGAATTAAGGAAGCAGCCAAGAGGTCCATGGATACTCTGGAGGAGCTGCTGAGATCCGTGACGGAAATTATGTAGGACAATCTGTTGAGAGGTTTTACTCATGTGCTGCAAAAATCTGGTCAGAATAAAAGAGCGGCACGGAAAAAAGTCGAGGTTAAAAAAGTTATAATTCTACAACAGTGACATGGAAGGCAGACAGATTTGGAGAGGAGATGATTGTTGCAAAATACAAAGAAAACCTGTTACAAGGTGAAAAAAATAAGATTGGGATGGAGGGACTTGCCAAAAGGACAGCAACCCTAAACCCAGAGTCATATTAACAACATATGAATTTTTTTGGAAAGGTGTAATTAAACGCCAGACCTAATTTCATCTGAAGAAAACTCATCTCCATCCATTCATCTGGTTGAACGTGAGCTATTTTAAAAAGTGAAATGCATCAAAATGTCAGTCTGTATTTGTGCAAAGATGACAAAACAAAAATCAAACTTATATAAGTAAAGCTGCTTCTTGACTAAAAAGGATTAAATACATCTGCACAGCCCTTTTTTTTTAAATGTAAAAACGTTGAAAATCTTGTTTCGTTCATTTCTCCGTTACTTTTTCCCATCACAAATCGAATCCCAATTAAACCGACTAAAGTCTGTCAGTGTAATTTGTGCGGTTTTGTCAGTGGCAAATTGTGGAAATGTCCCAGTCGTACATGTATTTTCACAAGGCGCTGTAGACGCTACACACCACCTTTGTCGACCTTTCTCACAGCAAGAGCAGCCCCTTTATTGGCCTTATTAATAATTCCAAATGTTCTTTTTAATTTCAGTTTCTGCACATTCGCTTCAGCCAAGTTCTGCTTAATTTACGGTCATTTCCAGTTTCCCTGCAGCTCTTGGCAGCAGCGCACAAGGACAGCTTTATGCATGTGTGTAATTCACACACTCGTTGGCACCATCCCCATGCAGCAACTGCCTTCTATGCAGAAAAACTCATTTATCCACTACCTCAGCAATAGAAGATATTAGGAAAAAGACAGATTTGATTGGCTGAGTCACCTTCAAAGCTGTTGCCTGATAAACACAGATGTGACTCTGGAGCTGTTAATATAAATCAGACATCCACGTTTGTGCCAGTAGGACTATTCTGCTGGGCACATGAATACGTGCTAGTTAGTCAGAGGTTGCAAAATGCACAGTTGTGCAAATCTGCTAGAAGTCAATCTTGTTAGCGCTAACAAAAAACAACAGGGAGATGAAAAACAGGCCTTGTGGCGGTAACCTTCCACAAAGGTCGCAGGCCGATTCCAGGACTTAACTCACCAACCACGATGAAGCGTCTGAAACTAACAAATCACAGCCTGGGCTCTGACTTCACTTCTCCTTCTTGACTAAACAAGTGTCACTTAAACAGGGGGGATTTTTGCTCAAAAAGCTGCAGGATCACAAGCTATACCAGTAAAAATCTGAAATCTCTAAGAAAAATGACGGGGAGCAGAGCGAGACCTGAACCTTTCCCATCTGTGTACAATAAAAAAGAGAAAAGAAAAGAAAAAAAAAGAACTCCTGCAATTTATTCTGCAATAAAGGAACAGTCGCTGCTCTTGAATAGAGCTCTTGGGGTGTCATGAGTGCAGAAAGGCAGAGTTAGTTTCAATCTGTACTCAGGCTACCTGCTGCGTTAGCAGATCCCCAGTGAGCGTGAAGCCAAGCAGACGGCTTCTGTGACTCACGCACGCTGCCTGCCACCACCTCCACCATGCATCATGATTTATGCCGTGACAACACGATGTTGCCGCGGTGAGATGAAGATGTGTTTTGAGAGAGAGAGAGAGAGAGAGAGAGAGAGAGAGAGAGAGAGGCCTGACAGTGATCACCTGGTGGAAAGAATAAAAAAATAAAAAAGGAAAACATGTAAACAAGTGTTAAAGCGAATGAAGCCTCGATGCCGACTGCGGATAAACATTATATTAGTCAGATTTATTTGGCACGTAGAGAGCACATTTATTGAACCCCCTGGTGAAGATGTGTAAAACGACTTGGAATAAATTGAGCCTTTATTGCCGTCACATAATCTCACACACTAAAGAATTATGTAAAATCCACCCTGTAATTTGAGTTTATGTATGCAATGAGAAAAAAAGGATCAAATTCATTAGTTCCACACTTAATGACTCCCCTAACAATTTCTACAACTTAAATACAACTGAAGCCGTTTTTACTTCAGATTTAAGTTGTTCTGAGTGTTGTAAAGGTCTAAACGGTGGAGCAGAATAGAAATAACCTTTACTGTCCCTCAGTGGGGGATTGATTGCAGTAGTTTTATGACTAATTGTCGCTATCGAGTACAACATTGCACCTTGTGTGCTACAGCAAAATGTCCATCCTTAACTGAATCCAGACTCATCCGTGCCTCAGCTCTGGCTGTTTTCAATCTATGAATCCGTTCTTGAACTTATGTTCACTTCTCTGTAGAAGCCTTAGTCATTAAATTTCTTATCATTTCGACGCAGGTCCAAAAAGTCAGAACTGAATTAAGTAAAAAGCCTTTTTTGCACTGAAGAATATGAAGAAGAATTTCAAATGATAATCTCTTATAACTTTGGGGCAAATTCAAATCAATGCTAAAAAAAAATATCAGCTCACTTGGCTGCTGTAGCTGCCCTTACATTTAATGCTATAATCCCTCCAGAATATTTTTTATTATAAACTGTTATATGTCTTCATGTATTTGGAATGTTTTATGTTGCTGTCTTTGCCAGGTCACTCTTAGAAAAAAGGTTTAAATCTCAGTAGATTTATGCTTGTTAATTAAATGACTCTGTCTTTCTTACAAAGGCAAAATGAAGCACAGAAAGGTAAAGTAAAAAAAGCAAAACGCTAGAATAAGAGTGTGCGCAGAAAAGGCAAAATTACAGCATAAGAAAATATATTCTGCACCGATTAAGAATATACTCAGATATAGGAGGATTTAAAAATGGCAGAATGTGTCTCTACACGCAGAAAAACAACCAAAAACAAAGTAGGTAATAAAATAAGTTGGAAAATTAGGAATAAGCCTTTTATAGCATCCGGTGTAGAAAAGCCTTTTCTGCTGTGCCAGCACCACAGTTAGAAGGGATTGTGTTCAATTCTGCTGCTTTTCTCGGGACTAGATTTAATAAAATGTCAGCAGGTGAACTATAGATAATTCTGGTGCCTTTTCCATATATTCATGTCACAACAGAGTCATGATGAAAGCAGATCTTAACTACAGAGGTACTAAGATTTGGGCTTGTTAGGTATTTCTAAAATGATCTTTACCTTTGTGTTTTTATGAAAAATAGTTAATTAAGGGCATCAATTACAGAAATTTCTACAACCCAAAGAAAAAACTGGTTAGTATTTCAGAACTAAGACATCAAATTACACAAAAACAATAAAGAAAGTGTGGCGCATGTGGAGAAAGCATGTTGTTACATCTGAAGAGAAAGTGAATGTTGGTGACCACATCATTTACAACCAAGATATTTTATAGTTTATTTACACATACTCCGGACAAATTAACCCCAAAACAAAATCAGCCCACTAAACCCTGGTTAATATCCAATCACAAGGTTTCTGTAAGAAACACAACATGATGGTCTGCTGTGGCCATATAACATAAAATGATGCCTTTCCTCCAAAACTATTGACTTCTGTTCTAAAGTGATTGGGAACCTTAGAGCAGATTGGTATCAAGAACAAATACATTTTAAATTAAAATCTAGTTGCCTCTTCCAGTAAATGGGTATTTTTGCTGAAAAATGATCCAAAATACAATGGCAGAATAAAGAGACACAAAAATTAACTATTTTCCATGCTTATTTTAACCTCCAGACACAAATACTAAAAGAAACTTGTTGCATGATCTGAATAGTATTAAATATATTAGGGGATTGAGTTACACCAGTCACTGGATTTTTCTAAATTATCCAATGCTTAATTTTGGCGCTGGAATAATAAACTTAGAGCTTCTCATTCATGGGGGGCAACAAATGTCGAGGACATGCAACATGCATGAACAGCCTTCTTGCCTGCAGGCCAGGACACCATAAATAGTGTCACGTAGGGGTGAAATATGAAGAGTTATGTGTTTGAGCGGCCGTGACCTTTACTGTTTGGTCCATATGATATCACTCAAAGAGGAGGGAAGCCGCAAAGCTTCAGTCTCGACCCTGCCTCTCTCAACCTGAAAGCAATTCTCAGGTTATCTTTATTCTTCTCAGCAAGTGACAACCTCAGGAGAAAAAGTTATTTAGTCATCTTTTTCCTTTTACGTCAATGAAGGTGGGTTCTATAAAGCAGCTCAATGAGTTGAAAACATTTTTTTTCCTGCGTCTCTTGTTCTTTCTTACTTCCTCGCTTCCTTTCTTCCTTCCAGCTACATCTCCCCACTCGCTTAAACAGGCTCACACAGAGGCCACAGGGAACTCCAAGTTTCCATTCATGCTTCTCATTATCAGGGCATGTCGGTACTTTATGAGGTAGTGTAAACCCCTGAATTACTGCACTTTAAAACGCATCCTGACACTATTATGTGTCCGTGCTGATGGAGGGACCTTTCATTGCTGGACCCACGACCTAAAATCGCAGACGACAAAAGAGCATGACTTGTTAATTATTTTTAATGGCCGGATAAAAATGATTACGAAGTAGGGCAGGATGCACAAATGGCAGAGGGCATGTCATAAAGCGACTGGCTGTCTCTGAAGGAAAACTAACTTAAGTTTTAGTGAGGAAATGTGAACATGCTCCATAAAGGAGATCAGACAATTGGGTCAATTTATAAAACACTCCGTAGCATTTCTGGTTAGAAAAACTGGAACAACTGGGATACAGTTTAGTATCTATTAATATGGATATTGTTTCTTCTTTTATGATACAATAAACATCAAAAATCAACTCAGTTATAGCAGAGAATGTTACCACAAAGTTTATAAAGTCACTTTAAATTTAAACAATTACAAGTTACTCTAAATATTAATTTAAAATGTAGTTTAGAATTATTTGCATCCAATAGTAAAATGACTACACATGCTTGATATGAATAACATAGAGCAAATTAAGTGATTAACTTTAAAGTACTTAGAGTTCAGAAAATAATATATACAGCTACAAGGGTCAACAATTTAAAGTTTTATGTCAAATTTGTTGCTCTATAATTGTCTTGGTAGAGGAAGAGGAAAACACAATAAATGCCAAAAAATTAAATATGTGCAATAAAAAAATACATAAAACAAAATCAGCATGCACATTATCAAAGATCTTTCAAATGTGAGCATTTTATTCAGACATCTAAGTGATATAAATTCATGAATGTTTCAGGTTGATCATTTATAAACTGTTTTTTATTAAATTTACTGAATTATGAACTACATTCATTTTCACTTCTGGTCAAAACACGCTGACAATAAATGTAACTGTTGCCTTACTAGCACTATAACACACCAAAGAGTTTAGAAAGGGTCAACCACTTATTTGGGTATAACAAAAAAACAACATAATAATTTAAAAATAACCACAGCTGCATTTATACATTTACCCCTATCAGTGTAGTAGAAACTTTTCATTAATAGTCCATGACTTAATGTTTCCCTGTGATATAAAAATGCCAAGACACAGAAACACATTTTTCTTATCCACTCTTCACAATGGGAAAGACAAGAGAGCATGTCGTCTAAGTAAAACAGATGTATGTCAACCTTATTAAGTCCAATAATGGCTAATAGAAAATAGTTACTATCTTCTCAAAATTGTCCATATCAACAGCAAAAACAATAATTAAACATTTCAAAACAACTGAAACAGATGATAAAAGTTGGCATCTCAGGATTTTAAAGACTGAATCTCATTTCTTAGAGTTATTATCTCCCCAACTTTTAACTCATCAGTTAATACAGTTTGTTTGAAAGCTGATGACGTAAAATTTAAAGAACTGGAAGCATATTGGTTACCAGTCTGATTGTATGGGTGGGAATGTACAATTTTGTTACAAAGCATTTCCTTCTTTTAGTTTAGTTATAAACTAAAAGTAAAAATATTTACTATTTTTTAGGGGTAACTACTTTAGCATTAACTAAAGTATATTGCCTATTTGTAGCAATTGTAAAGTCTGTCCTGTTTTAATATTGTTTATTTTGGTAAACGATAACTCACAATCATACCACACATAATATACAAACACCTAACATGACAGTGGTAATTAGTAACACATGAAATATTTACATTTGTTCTGCTCATGAAGTGCATCTCCTTCCCCTTCATTTCCAAGAGGGAACCTGAAAAACCTCCGTTTTTAAAGGGCTAGGAAAGCAGTTACCCTTTGCCCTCAACCTTTCCTGCAAAGCTGGGTCACCCTATCCGCTAGAAACCTGGAGTTAATAGCTCAGAAAGAGGGGCAAGGGTTGAAAAGTGATTCAGTAACACCAATTTGCTTTAAAGCTTTTGCACATATCTTTAACAGAGGTGCCAATAACTGCAGACGGTTTGGGAAAACATAACATGGTCCTGTACCTCTGCATGTTCATCCTTGAAAGCATGTGACTTTGTGCAACAACCTTTCACTGCATTGTATTCACCTCAGGGAAGTTCTACACCTCTGCCTCGGTTTGCACGTGCAATGCAGGCGCATCATCTGAGAGGCGCAGCTGAGGCTGCATCGAGCCGCCGGTCGGCATGAGTCGTGACAATAAAGGGTGGCAGGCCAGTCAAAACATGCCCCGTTCTTCCAGGCTGGGCCAAAGTGCTGCTGAAGAGGCTCTTTTGAGGCACCCTTAATGTGGTAAAGTGATCTCCTCCACAATGGGACACTCCAAGAGGCCATCCCTGACCAACCAGGGGAAAAGCAAACACCCTCCGCACTCGCTCGCGCTCAGCCTCGTCTTTATTTTCACGTTTACTTAAATCGTGGGTTTAACTTCAGTTCGACTCACTTTATTTATACAGCGCCATTTCACAACAAACGTCGTCTCACGGCACTTTGCAAAAAAGTATTTTATTTCAATCGCATTCCAATTTATCCTAGTTATCAAACAGTACATTAAGCTCAATTAATTATTGAAAGTGGATTGAAATATTTCTGTATTTTCTGTGTAAGGAAACCCAGCAGATTGAACATTGACTTGCAGGATTCACTCCTCCTTGACGAGCTCATGTTGATAATTGTGACGACTTTACAACAATCCTTCATACCGAGCTGCATGCAGCGACACTGGACAGGAATAGTAGCAAAAATTTATACTGAACAAATATTTGGTACTTAATCCTAAATCTAGCTGATATTCTGGATACAGTTTAGAACACTTCAGGATATTTTTAACCCTTCAATTTTAATATCTAAATAGATATAGTGTATAACAAAGTGGCGAATCTAACTAGTTAAACAAGGTAACCCCCTTGTTCTGAACTTGTAAAAAAAAAGCTTGTGACTTTGTGAGGAAGCCGTCTGAATGGAGCAGGCCTGGGTTGAGAAAAAGCCACACAGTGCCCAGAACACAACAGCAGAGCCCAGTTGGCCCCCTGACAATCTGGCTGACAATACCAGAAGACTTAGCACTCACTTTTTACAAGGGCTGCCTCAAATTGCTTCTCTCTTTCTCTCTCGGCGGAGCCAACAAAGGAGAGAGTGGCGAACTGAAACAGAACTTTATTTGAGGTTGAAGCCAGACGTAGTCCGTAATAAGTACGGTTCGCCCCGATCCAAATAAATAACCGCCATCAAAAGACAGAGCCTGAAACACCCATCTGACCATTCTGGCTAACTCTCCGTAAAGCTTCCAAAGTGAAATCGAAGTTTGGGCTCAGCTCAGATGAAAAAGGGGATTTCTTTTCTTCTTTCACACTCCATTCTAACTCTTCCTCCTTTCTCTATTTACTTCTTCTTCTTGTCTGTTGAAACATGTGGTCAGCTGTTATGCTTCCATGTGGTCAGATGATCAAAGCCGGGGAGCAGCAGTAATTGTCCCCCGCTGAAGCCCTGCCCTGGCTGGGATCAGGATCCCAGCAGGTGGGGGGGGGGAGGACAGCCATGAGAACGGAGGGAGAGGGTGGAGGAACGCAAGAGGCCCTGCCTGGCAGAAATAAAGACTTCCTAAGGATTGCTCTCTGACAACAGAGCCCCAAAGGGAGAGTGAAAAATGAAGCCTCCACACATTCGAAGGGGTTTTTCACTAAGGGAAAGGGGCCGCCATTGGGGTGAACATTGGTGAGAGAGGGCAAGATGTAAAGCATAAGAGAATAGGATTATAATATTTGCTCAGAGCAAGGAGGAACAATCGCAAACCCTTTTTCACAGTGTCCTTAGATCTGGTCTGTGTCGAATTCCTGTTTTTTTTATGCTTCATGAAATATGGATGCTGTTTATTTCACCTGTTGACCCCGGCTTCTCTGCTCAAACACCTTCTTAGCTATCGCTGGCAAAATAAACACATAAAAAAGAAAAAACTTCAGAAATAAATTTGGCAAGCTTTCTTGTAAAACACACAAAAACATGAGCCCCTGACATTGGGGTAAACACGGGAAAGCTAGCTCTTTCCTCTCGTGAGCGTGCCAACAAACACACTATTACCATACACAAACAAAATCACACACACCGAGGTGGGGAAAGACCACGCATACCTTGGCCCGCCGGTGTTTACCTGGAGACCAGAGGGAGCTGTGAATGCTCACAAGTCTGCCTACTTTGCATGTATGTGAGAGCCCGCAAAACACTTCTCACTGCTGTCCGTCATTTTGATTGCCCAGCATGACTCCTCAGCCCCAAACCTCCAAACGCCTCCCCTCCCCGCTGCACCTCCCCAGCCAGATGGCTATTTTTTAACTGTCTGTGGGCTCCTGCACCTCTGCTCCACCACACTAAATCCCCGAGATGGCTGGGTGGAGAAGAGGGGTTTGGAGCTGTGCGTGGACAAATGGTACAGAGGTAGCAGAGCAAATAAAACGGATTAAGAAGAGTCTTTTCACAGATACTTCAAAACTATTTCGGCGCTGAGCCATGAATCCTTCCCCACACACACACAGGCTCACACACACAGTGAGACGCCCCACCATCAGAAGGAAAGATCAGAAAGACACTCACAAAGAAATGTCCAAAGCAAAGCGGCCTTGTCTTTGGTCAATACAAAATGTAAAAAATGAGCTTAGAGGGAAATACAGAAATTAGAGACGCACAAAAAAAATTTAATCAGTGGTTCCTCAAACCAAGATGAATTTAACACACGTCTGGTCCTGATGGATAAACAGGCGCTGAAAAAAATAAAAAAATTTCCTCAGTAGTAAAAGCGCCACATAGAGGCGCTTCCAGGTCACTGTGGCAAGGACACTCTTCGGAGTGGAAGTTGTTACTGAATGAATCAAGAAAACGTAGCAACAGTAGAGATCAAATTAGTCATACCCCTTTAATCCAGACTATAAATAAATGTATTCAACTAGCTGGTTTGTTTCTTGTTGGAAATTAGACAGGCATATTTCAAAAGTTAATTAAATAATGTCAAAAGAATATTGGTTTTGAAAAAAATATTTAAATGTTAAACATTGCAACATTAAAGTGATTTATATACTTGTCAAGAATCAACTTTTTGAGATTCCTTTCCTATAATTGCTCACTAAGCTCCAAGTCTTTTTTCCATCATCATAAACTTTACCTTTTAGATTCTTTTATCAGATTCAAATGAGGACTTTAGCTAGGCCACTACAAAACGTTATTCTAGTCAGAAGACATTTTTCTATGAAATTATAAGATTACTGTAAAACTAGAGGACACACTGTTAAAATTAATCACTTTTACATATTCTAAAGGTAGGCGTTTGATTTAGAAATGTTGACAAGCCCTGAAAATTTAAGGTACGATTTCACTTCCTCTAGAGGGGAAACACACAGAGACAGCTGTTCATTGTTAGAACTGCTAACAACAAACTAAAAGGTCAACTCTGTTACTCTGCCTTTGTTTTGAAATTAAAAAAATCAGATCAAAGCAACTTTTTTCTCACACATACATAAAATGTTGCCTTTGCTGCCAACGTGTTCAACTGAAGATGAGGCTGGAATCCTCTAAAATATTACAATGGACACTGCTTTTATTTATTTTTGAATGAATCTTAGAGCAAAAAAAAACTCAGAGTATTTGTACAGATACATCTCTTACATGACTGGAATAGTTTTTTAAAAAGTACAAAAAGAAGAAGAGTTGACTACAGTTAGTAAAAATCTGTGTTTGGACATAAAAAAAATTCTGATTGGTGCATCTCAGCAAGTAATCCATCTATTAAAATAAATGATGAAGCTAGAAATTCTGGTTTAAATTTTCTGTGCATATGCTGGTGGGCCAGCGTTTGAAAATAACGGTACGCTGACGCCATACGGCAGCAGCAGACGTCCCTCGGCACATTACTGCCCTTCGGAGTGGCATCATGAAAATAGCCATGACATTTTTCACACTAACAGCGCATGAGACGAGATATGAAGCCGATGCACGTTTCCAAAGTGCAGAATGACTCATTCATCCCCCACACATGTTTGGGAACTGTCATTTTCACAACAGCTCTGTTTAAAGCGAGTGACATTGATTGAATGCTCCGAACCGTCTTAAAGAAGTTTAAACAGTGTAGCTTCTGTCTTTACAGAACAAATCGAGCTACTTAAACTGCACGCTGTAAAAATATTCAACTGTAAAAAGCAATACAGCCTGAGTGTTAGTACAGAGCTTTAGCAGAGGTGATATGAAGGAAATCCAAATGTCACCTCTTGGCTCCATCCAGCCAAAGGTTAGATTCTTGACTCCCCGCTGTCTCCTGTCATTAGGTTCCTTAGCAACGGACTGCAGGCTATAATTAGCTTAGCAAAATTAAGATTTCCATTTTGTTAACACAAAAAACACTTATCTGAAAAGTGTCACATGTTCTCTGAAAGAAATTCTAATGACATTCACTGGAATATAAGTGATGTTTTTCTTTTCTTTTTTTTATTATTTTTAAGACTTGGCATGCTACGGCTGTCAGCTCTGAGTGAGATACACAAGTGCAGCTGTTCTGAAGCCCAGTTAATGAAAAACCAGAAGATCGAGCATGATATCACCCTGTGAGCATCTGTCAAGTGATATCTTCATATGTTCGCACCATACTAATTTTCAAAACTGTAAATGTCTGCTTTATTAAATTTTTAAGAAACTGACTTGGCTGATTTGCAGTCATACATTTATCTTATTCATTTACAAAACTTCTAAAAAAAAAGGTCACAAAGCAGTAGAGGGGACCTCTTTTAAATATGTATGCAAGAAAACAAGGCATAAATACTAAAAGCATTTCTCTTAATCAGCAAATGCATTTCCCATAAATGCACCTGCTATAATTTTAACCTGCAATGTACAGTTGCATCCCATAACCAATGAGCATCTAGTTATGAGTTAAAGTGGAGGTCAGACCCACCAGCTCCAGCTAACGTGTTACCAGGCAGCAACGACAAGGTCAACAGGATCATATAATTAGCCAGGGTGACAAAAGACCCAGCGGGATCCCAACCAGCAACCCCCACCCCACCAAGCAGAAGAGAACATCAGCCGCCCCGTCAGCTGCTGCCAGCCTTTTGTAAATGCTCATAGTCATCATTTCTATTTAGTATAAGATACAAAAAAATTATTTAAATATTTTATGTTGAAATTCTCAGTCAAAACTGTTAAAAGGGGGTGAAATGAAGTGGAAAAATCTTAATAATTTAATTAAGTTTCTATTTATGAGGAACGTTTTGTCAATCCAGATGAGTAAATAGATTATTTTTTTACCTGCTTTGCTGTTACTGGATGTGGAAATAATCTGTTTTTCAGGTTTGAGCTTTTAATATGACACATTTGGTCCATGGGAGTAAGGCTAGAAGCCTCTGACTAAAATGCTGGAAATGTTGAAAGTTTATTATGCAAATTAACTTTATGGATCAGATCTATACAATGCCCCTCGGCCTATTCCAGGACTCACATATTTTTCTGTGGAAAGTAAATCTAAATTATTCCAGGAAAATCAACCTATTTGATTTGTCCATAGAGCACATCTAAAATGTTGTAAAGAAAATACAGCCTTGGGAGCAGAAATACCTGTGTGCAACTCAACAGGATTTTGGCTGGTGTTTACAAAGCAGCCAATCCAGGAGTGCTATTTATTTTCCTTAGGACTGAATCCCATGAGCAAAGATAGGGAAAACTGTAGATGATAGCTTCTGCTGTAGCGCTAAGATGGTTTCCACTAACCCATTAATGCATATTAAGGTATATTTGTTGTTTTAAACTATTAAAAGAGGGAGTTATAAGTATTTTTAGAGGGGTCTCAAGTGTTAACTTGTGGGTGGCTGTGTTCCCTGACCCCAAATGTCAGTGAGATAATCTTTTGTAAGAAGATGAAACTTTTTTCAAGGCCAGAAGTTTGCATATAGCTAATAACACTATTAAGCCCATAGGAGGATAGCCATGGGTCGTAAACTTCTTAAAGGTTAATTCACAACATTTAATTTAACTAAAGGAATATCTGTGGATGTGCTTTAAGACAACAACTAAAACACAACACTTCCATGTCTTGGAAAACCCAAAGAAAATCAGCCAAGGTTTACATGACAATGTCAAGAAAGGACAACGTTAATATTTTGTTGTATTTCGGTCTCTTGTTTACACAGAAACAGTGCCGTAGCTGGGTAAAAATTCAAACAGGCTCCAAAACTGAAACCTTTTAGTGTAGTGTCAAAGTAAAATCTGATCATTTTGGGACATTTATACTCCTGTAGATCAGAAAACGTTTACAGCCTCCTCACAGACTCGGCACCAACACTTAATCGTTTCCGATGCTATTTACGATTTCATTTGCCCGCAGAGCATTTTAATTCTGTTGCTATGTAAATGAAATGTTTTACAGATACGCAACAGACAACGTTTTTGAAAATGAGTCATGGAAACAGGACACAAACGAGTCTTCTAACTGGATAATGATCCAAAGCAAAACCACCAAATTAGCTACAAAGTTGGTTACGGCAATGTTTTGTAGTTTCCATCACAAAGGTCTGTTCTCAGTCCCACAACAAACAACAAACCTGTGGTCAGAGCTTAAAAAGCATGTGTGAGGATACCGAAAATGTTTTTTTTTACAAAAGTCATGCTGCTTAAAGGCAACGCAAACAGATGTAAACTTCTGACTGATTCATATTTTTGATGTGCTCGGTGAGACATTTCTTTATAATTCGAAAGAGTTTTTGCCTCACAGACACCTCAAAATCCAAAAAAAAAAGAAAACACTCAGTTCCTACAAAAGAAAAACACTCCAGCTGCATGCAGTATTTTCCACACAACAAAGATTACTCATCTCCGTGTTTTATCCATTTGCTGCAGAGTGAAAGACCCTGGAAGCTGAAGACACTGTAACAGAGTTAAGTGTCTGTGAGAATGGCAGCGCTGTTAATTAGACAACTTCCCTTGATGGTTCTCCACCTCAGCTTTGATATGTAGAGGAGTACAGTGGTACTGATTGCAGAGCCATGCAAATGCTCTCATACCCACACAACACTGTAGCAGCAGCAGGAAAATAAAAAGATTTACAGACCTCAAACAACAGAAGACAAGTCTCATGAGTCTTTCAAAGGGTTTGTGTGTGAATGCCTGCGTGTCTTAGGAGGAGATTTATTGAAATCACAAGTTGTTATATGGAGTCTCCTATTCCCTTAGCTATCACTGGATCCCCCTGTCACTGCCTTCCATCCATCCATCCATCCATTCAGACAGAACAGTTCATTATTTAGAACATTAAAAATGTAATAACAACAACAATCCCAATGACAGCTGTGTCTTACCACGCAGGAGGCCACAGATGAAATGATAGGACAGACTGGTCATTATTTCACTGCCTTTACAGTCTGTGCTTTCTGTCTTCTTTAGCTCAAGGCACGAGAACAAAAATATGAGCAATGAGCACATGGGTGTGCAGGTTTTGCAGAAGGAAATTCAGCATTTGAAGAATACAAAGCGACAAAGAATAATAAAAAAACAAAACTCGGTTGAAAGCGGGAGTTATTTCAGAATAATTTGTGTGTAACAAGTCATGTGAACGCTCAACAGAAATGATAAAAACAGATGGCCGCTCATCCTGAGCTCGCTTCTGCTTTCTGTTCAAACACGGTTGCTTCTTTTCTCTGTTGCTTGAGCTGGGAGATGGTTGCAAGCGATTTGATGCATTCGGCTGGGTTTTCTTCGAACCGACCGACTTCAGATGTATTGTTCTATAATTAGGGTCCCATTGGACCAGATTAACTTGAATCTGACTGTCATGTAGTTTGATTGGTTTATAGTGAATTGAGTTGATTTTAAGTGAAATCTGATCTGTGCAATTTGACATGAATTCAACCTGCTTGTGTAGTAAAGAGCCTTGATATGTATGGCATTTATTCTAATTTAGCATTATTGAACTGAACTGAGCTGAAATGAATGGTTAACATTTACCTGTCATTCAGAAAACTGCAAGAAAAGAGTCAGAAATAACTGTGTAGTCTGAGAAAACTTTACAAGCTTTATATCAATAAGTCATTGATTATCTTAATTTATAT
This sequence comes from Micropoecilia bifurca, assembly GCA_903067075.1. NCBI lineage: Eukaryota > Metazoa > Chordata > Actinopteri > Cyprinodontiformes > Poeciliidae > Micropoecilia > Micropoecilia bifurca. The sequence goes on from CAEGAF010013114.1 coordinate 16,751, forward strand.
GTTATAATGAATCTGTGCAGACATTGTCTCTCCTCTCTTGGTTTGGTAACATTAACATCAGGTTTAAAAAAATGTACCAAGCAGAGTAACAAGTAATATTTTTTATTTTTTGAGTATCTTGCTTACTTACTGTAGCATCAATTTCCCCTCAGGACTCAAATAAACCTGAGAGTTGACCTGAATTGAATTAATAAAAAGAACTGATTTGAACTGAACAATTGAATGTGTTGAGAAAAAATGCATCACTCTTTCATAAAACACTTTTGAGTTGTAAAATCTTCGTGGCCCAATTGTAAAACAAAAATTTGCTAATTACTTCACTCATCTAGTTTATTTAAAAAATCCATTCATAAACATCCAAACAACTCTGAAAAGAATTAACTAAATATTTCAGATTGCTCAAACTGCCTGGTGCCATTTACATTCCAAATTTATTTGTCTTTTATGTTTTTCTCCTACCATAAATAAGCAGTGAGTTGCATGTTAGCACTTCACTAATGGTTTCCCTTTTGGTGCCCAATAAAAGTCCAGTGATTAGGTTCACACGTTGCAGTCACACGTCACCTTGTGTCACCACATACTGGCCACTCGAAGAAAGGCGGAGAGCAACCAAGGAAAATACCTGGACACAGCAGGACAACAAAATAAATCAATGAATGAGAAAGAAATTTAGGAAATAAAAAATATTCAGTGAAAAATTATTGTAAAGAGAAGTGATACGGCATTTATGCATTTGTAATAAAAATATGCGCTCTTGCATTTTTTTATCCTTTTTATTTTCTAGCATAAGTTTGCTGATGAATTCTTTATAATATAAGCAGCAATGGACACTTTTGTTTTACATTTTGGCTAATAGGCTAAAACAAACAAGCAGGCTATTTTCTAAATCAAATCTGAAGCAAACATTTTAAATTCTGTGGCACATAAAACGCCTATCAGCCATATTTCCATTATGTGGTCTGGATTGAAAAAAAATGAAATCCTTTTTCACACCTGGAGACCAGAAAATGTCTGGAGAGTCGGGTCAGGACCTCAGTTAAGCACACAAGAGTCGGGACAGAATCCATGACAGGATTTTCTGTGGAAATTGTTGTGCTTTGTGTGCAGCTCACTGAGGCAGGTGAGTGTGGATGAATACATATCTCTAACCTTTTCATGTTTTTATAACTAAACATGTTGCATTAAAATTATGCAACCGGAAAAAAAATGTATGTGCAAATTAGTGTAAAGCAATAAGAAGCAAAATTTGATCAGTCAGTGTCTGAACATGTACAAAGATAATATGCTTTATTTAAACATGTTAAAAAATATCTATTGGTAGGTGGCAAAGTGCAAGATAATTAATTACATATCTACATGAAGACAAGATGAAGTCTGGCGATGGTGTGATATGATTCCTCTCTTACCATCCACATGTGTGCATTACTTAATTAGCAGTAATCCAATTTGGGGATGCAGCTTCCTGTCATGAAAGGTGCAAGAGGGCAAAACAAACAGCTCACAAGACAGGAAAACACCAAAGAAGAAGACTTTAACCTACAAGGGGGACAAACTCTGTGACCCTATAGTCAGGGTGAGCTTCAATCCACTCCTCAAGTGTGACTTTACCTCTGGGAGCTGCTTCATGTTTGAGCTGCTTTGGCTTTGTCAGATCTGAGAAAGAGTTTTAGCCTGTTATTAAAGCCGAGAAAAGAAGAAGGGAGAAATACAAAAGGGGGATGGGGTATTGATGGGATGAAAGAACAAAACAGAACAGACATGGAGGATCAGTGAAAAGCCAATTTTAGTCATAAAAAATATCTAATCTTATCTTACTTTTATCGCATCTTGCCTGAGGGTGTCATTAAGGTAAGTTTTTTTGTTTTTTTTTTTAAAAAGAATGTTTTCAAGGGAGATCAAAAAAATATGGCGAGCATGCATTTTCTAACTGGAGGTCCACCACACACAATGAAGATTGTGCTAGCAGGCTATTATGATGGCAATCTCTATCTCTATCAAAGCCTCTGTTTCCAAACCACACATGAGCCAAAGGTGTCAGCTTGTAAAGGCTCTTTCTCCAAAGCTCATCCAATCAGGCACGAATCGTCATCCAAGCTCGCTATCCTGCCGACGAACACAATTCAGTATATACAGGATTTAGAACAATTGGTCTAAGGGCTACAACAGTTGGTTGATGCAGAAGGCATTGGCTTTTTTTTCTATTTTTGAGGAATAAATAAAGCTAAGTGGTCAAAATCGACTGATTGGAACACAGCAGAAAACCATGGCAACAGCCTCCTTCTTCAACAGTTTATGGACCCGGCGTTTGGGTAAAGACAGCCTTGCTCTAATCAGCGCATACCAACACCTCCACTGCCCAAACCTCCATGAATTTCTCAGGAACAGATGTGTCAGACCCTGCGCTGAGCTGCTGCAGTGTTGGAGCCAACAGGAATTGTGCTCCTCTAACAGAATATCTGCATTAATTATGCTGTAACCGGATGCAAGCGTGGATTAGGGTTTGATTTGTTTCAAAAGGCAGTCAGATCAAAAAAGTGTGATGCTACTCCCAGTCTCCTGGGAATTTTTCCACACTTCTTTGAGCACAGAAATTAAAGTTTCACTATGTTTTTGTGAAGCTTTAATGTCTCAGATCATCAAATTTTAATGTCAAAAACAACCTGAGTGAATACGCAACATAGTTTTCTAACGAGGATTTCCTGTGTAAAAAGAAAAACCCTAAACCAAATTGCTGGTTGGGCCAGTCTTGGCGGCAACAACTACCATCAAACATTTCCAGTAACTGGCATTTAGTCCTTTACATCCGTGTGAAGGAATTTTGAATTTTAGTCCTGCCACACTGGAGGGTTTTCTCTTCTTACTGGCCTGTTTAAGGTCATGACACAGCATCTCATCTGGATATAAATCTGAACTTTGACTAAATCGCTCTGAAGTTTTTATTTTTTATCACGGCAGGAGGTTGGAGTTAGTCCTGTTACCGGTGGTTTGCCAGCTTCATCCGCCTCAGTCTCCATGTCCTTCAGCAAGACATTTCACCCAACTCGCCTGCTGGTGCACAATTACATGGCAGCTTCACTTCTGTCAGTCTGTCCCAGGTCCGCTGTGGCTACAATGTAGCTCACCACATGACTTTGGAGTCCTCTGGACTAGATAAAACTCTACACAAGTTCAGGTTGTTAACATTTTGTGAGCTATTCAGATGTGGACTTGTTGGCAAATTTCAGACTGTTGACCTCCTAAATAACCCAAAAGATCCTGAGCTCAAGGTCACAAAGTGATAGCCAGACATTTTCCTTCAAGATTTTCTGGTAGACAGTAGAATTATAGTTCTAGCAATAGCACAAAGTCTTGAAACATGAATGCTGCCTTTAACTGAGACTATTGAGATCTGCAGTGCTTTAAATGTGGTCTGGGTTCCTCTTGAAGGTCACACATGAGTCAAAGATGAGCTTTAGGCATCATTTTGGTCTTTATAGGCACATCCCCATAGAATGATGATGTCACAATCATGTTATTATTATTTACTTTCCACAAAATAATTGTGTATATTTTTGCATCTAGACACATTTTAAAATAGTGACATTTGACTTTCTTGTAAACATAAAAGTGCAGTGGCCATCTTTCAACCAACAAAAATCTGGTTATTACAAAGACATTCTTCACTCTGAACAGTCTTAACCCAAAGAAGTTGACTTACTAGAAAATCACATGGAAACCAGTTCCCGTACACCATTCTAGTTTTTTCGCAGTGACGAAACTAAACAGGTTTATTTGTGTTAACTTAGAACCTCGGCACAACAGTATGCTGCAGTTTTTCAAACCGTAACTCTTTCAAACGTTCTGCTACTCCTCAGGTATGATATGGACCCTCGTCATGTCTAAAAACAATATGAGGGCGAAAGTCTTGGTGGTAAAGTCCATCTGAGGTCAAGGGGAGTTATCTTGCAGCAATCGAGCCTCGCCGTCGGGCGGCTGCCAAGCTGTGGCGCTGGCTGGAGAGGTAGCGGTGCTGGATGGGTGAAGGGGAGGGCCTGGAGGGGCTGCCAGTGCAGATGCCCGCAGACAGACCGCCTTGCCTGAGAGCCGCCGGAGCCTCAGACAGCTCTCTCCATCACCCCCTCCAGCCCTCCCTCTCCTCCCATTGCCATCTGTGAAGCATACACACACGCACAAACACACACTCAGAACCACGGCACCAGCAAAGAGGCAGAGGGACACTTAGCCACGTTAGCAGCCTCACTAAGACCGCTGTGCCGGGTAACTGCTGACATGCTTTAAAAAAGACTAAAGCGAGTGAGAGTTAGGAAAGATTTTGGCAGAGGGGAGATGGGATGGAAGAGGAGGGGAGGGGTTGAGCAGAGCTGCTGAGCCAGATGGCTGGTAAAAGCTAAACTAAGAAGAACTGTAGAAGATTGAGACACAAGCCAGGTGAATTTTCTCTCTCAGGTTTGCGTGACAGGTGGGCAGCGGAGAGCCGTCTGGGGTTGACGGTGCTGCCACGCGTTCAGCATGCAGCCACTGTGTAGCATGTGCAGCCATGTGGATGGTGCAACTGTTTTTGAGTGTGAATATTTATGTGTGTCTGTTCTGCTGTTTCTGCATGTCCATATGGGCAGCACGTCCGAGCATGGCCGCGTTTTATTTATTCCTTAATGCATGTCTGTCTCCTGCATTGTTAGCCTTGGTGCTTGAGCCGGACACTTGCTTCAGCCGTAGTGTTGCTGTGACGAGTGTAATAACAGAGTTAGAGCTCTAAAAGGCAAAACTGTCGTAGTGGAGGGGAGTTTCCTCTTTATCAGGATTCTTAATGTGTCCTTTCTCCACTTAGCTGTGGCCTAGTCTTGCATTTCCTTCGCTGCCCTTCTATTTCACTTTATTTTTAACTCTCTAATTGAACACCAGGTTACAAAGGTCAAGGGAACGGATGATGATCAGGTTCTCAGAGCTTTTGCTGCTTCTTTTGGATCCAACTTTGATGAAATGTAGGAGAACTTTACTTTTTTTTTTTTATCGTAATCAAGACTCAACCGTGCAGATCGAGGATGAAGACATAATCATTCCCCAGAGTTTTTACGGTAGGTACAGATTTTGTTTAGCAAACCACACAACTGAGCACTTCAAGATCAACGCAACCCTAAAAAGAAATTTTTGTATATCTTTATGTGCACGACTGCTGCTTACATTACAATTACTGAAGTGGTTTTATACACCACTGCATCCTTTATTGTTGGTATTATGCGAGTTTGGAGGGAAATAAGGCAGAATTCCGCAGCAGTAGGATGATAGCTTAAGATTCACCTAGAAAAAGATTAATGTAAAAGCATAGGATGCAAAACACAATAAATGCACAAAAAAACTATGCAAGAGACATAAACAGTAATGATATTATGCAACTAAACAAATAAATAAGACTAAAGCTTCTAGAAGCAGTAGAGAGATTGCTTGGGTGTCAGGATATCTTACACATGTCCGAGCTTTACAGCTATATCGACATGAGTGTGCCGCATTTTTATGGAATAATAAAACAATACAAACAATAAAAATGTAACATTTCCCCTGCAAGAATTTTGAAAGTTTGTCTTGCATTTTGTAAAATATGCCAAAATCTATTGAATAAATTGAACCTCAGGGCATCCATTAAGTGTCAAGTTTGAGGTAAATGACTCAAATGCAGGAAGACTGGCAAGATGCAAACTGAACTAGTTTATGGAAATACATTTCTGAAACTGGGAAAACAAAAGGTCCAAACAATGAGTGGAGAAACCAGTAAACATGGCAGGATGTGCAGCAGGAGGATCTGACAATGACCAAAGGAATAAAGTAGCAGGGAGAGAGTAACTCACTGAGTGATACAGAACCAAAGACAAATGAGTGCTCAATGTAAGATCCAACTGAAGTGACAGTCTAAACTGAAGTGAGGAAAAATTAAACATAATATGACATTTAGACTGAATTATGTCAAATGTAAGAGCTAAAAGCTTCAATGATTTTGTGTTTTCAGTGCCTAAGAACAATTTAATTTATTAATTTCAAAGAATGTGTAATTTGATAGCAGTAGAAGCATGTTTACCATAATTTTACATCTTCCATCCTTTTTGTTACATATTTAATAACTTGGGAACTGGGGATGCTATTTAATTAAACTTTATGACGGGAATCCTTTTAAATTCTGATTGAATAATTAAATTTCTTCAGCTTTTCAGATAGATGTTGACGTTACTTGATTCTCATCTTACAGTTTTACTCAGTTGCTTTGCTGCATGTCTCAAATCATCCTCGACATGCTTTATGAGGCGAATTTCTGAAAATAACTCAGGCAAACAGCAAAGCACAATGAATTACCTCCAAAAGCCAGTCTCTTTCTCAAAATACTTAATTCATATCTAAAAGTTAATGAAAGTAAATATCAATGAATGTTGGTGCCATCAGATCAGAATGTCCTTGTTTCATTGTGTTCAGATTAAACGAATTAATTTCTCATCATTTTGTCAGCAGGACAGTAACTCAGAATGACATTTCCTGTAAACTAACATTTTGATGACAATTATTGTAAGTACTGTACTATTTTTTTGTACTGCAGTTGTGTCATTGCGATGCAGAAAGAAAAAGCACGGAGGGCTTAAAGACAAAAAACAAAAGTAGAAGTTGGAACATAGGACAGAATCTCCTTAAATTTCCATCCCCATCGCAAAAGTATCTTCCTTGCAAAACAGCATGCTAATAATCCAGCATCTGCAGACATCTGCTGTGAGTTGTTATAAATAAGGAGTCCTATTTGGATCTCAGAGAGGTCAATTTAGGTATCGACCACAGTGGACTCCTTCTCTAAACACTTTCATCAGCTCCAAAGACAGGTTCTCTTTTTAAGCTGTTTCTGGTCCTTCATATGTCAGAACATATAGGCATTCACAAATAAAGCAAGCTCAAATAACCCACAGGAAGGAAGAAGAAGTGTGCAGCCAGGTCAATATTTAGCACTATGCATAAAATGTTTCAAGCGACTCCAGTTCTAAAGGTGTAAAATAACAAATATCTAATATTTTGTTATTTATACCAACCCATTACAGGGCTAGTTGGTTGATAACCAATGCTAACAGTCACTGAATCTGTTTTGTCGCGGTATTCTTTAGCATGAATAATTTAATGTATATTAAAGTCGACATTTGACCTGTATTTTTGCCATAACATCCCACCAACAACCCACATTTAAGCCACAAAGCTAGGCTAATCTTTATGTAATCAGCTACAATTTAACACCTTAAAATGCCAAACCATCCTGGATGTTTTAGACTTGTTGACAAAATTGGAGCGACCATCATTAGCGATATCTCAGCTAAGACTAAATAATAGTACTACATGGTTTCATGTTATGCTATGTAGATTGGATATTATCTACTCAACTCAGCATGTCAAATGCACAAAACTTAAAGTGAAACTCAGTTTTTCAGTTCTTGCTGTCCAAGCTCAGCAAGAACACTGTGAATCCCACATCCTTGATCCCAACACACACACACTCTTCAGGATGAGAGAGCATCAGAAGTGACACATTTCCTTCAGTGGCATCATAAAACTGGTTGTTCCACAAAATCTGCTTCACTTTATCATATTTAGTCAGTCAGTTGCACACTGAGAAATTTGTAATCGACTGAGAATTATCTGAAGGAGTTTGCAATCAACAATCTCGCCACACTCAGAAAATCTAATTATAAAGTATTTGGTGGATATGTTTTTAAAATCTTAACCTTATTTGTATTCAATAACAACCTAAAAAATAACTACTTTCATGCACTATCCTTTCCTTTGAGTCCATTTGTTGCCATTTTTCCTTACAATCAAATTCTGTTTGATGAAAATATAAAATTCTTAAACTCTAATAATTAAATCAATCAGAATAATATTTTTATTTTCATATAGGTTCAATCATGTTTCACCAAAAAAAGGTGTTTTACACATATCTCAATATATCAATGAAAACATCCATCATTTCTTCTCAACTCATTACTGCTGTTGTGTTGAAAATTAGATAGATTTGAGCATGAAGTTGCTATAAGTGCTTAGTAAAGCACCTTATCATGAGAAATTGGCAATAAGTTATTGCATATTGATCTCTAGAAGACTTTATTAGAACAAGTCTTGAGCTTATAAAAGTGTGTAGAGCTGCTCCATCGATCTGGGACGGCGAGTCAAATGTGAGCTTAATAATTAATGATTAGTCTAGAAGAGGCAAATGCATTTTGTGATCATGGAGACAGAGCAGATTGTCCATTGAGGATAAAAGTGCTCTTGCAGAAATGAGATGTGTAGGCACAGAAACTCACACAGACACACACACACACACACACACACACACACACACACACACACACACACACACACACACACACACACACACACACACATTCATGTGGATACAGTTGCACTGGATCTAATCTGTAATGCATCCAATATGTGGAGCTATTGGCCGGCACTCTGGGAGGCAAAGCTTCATGGCACAGAGAAAACTGCATGCTAGTCTACATCCAACTATCCAATCAGCATCTTGTCTGGCTCCAATGCCAGCGAACCAATCAAACGTCCCAGATGCAGCCCACTTCCCAACCCCCAACACACATATTCACTGTAAATACACACCATTCCAGCTGTGATTTTTGGACACAATCCAAGTTGCCCGTCTCAAGAGTGGTGCAAAGTGGAATCTATGTATGTATTTATTTTTTGTTTGAAAAGGAACATTTTGGATTTCTCGTTTTTCTCACAGAGATAACAGCTGCCTCCACACAAAACAGAAACGAGGTGGACACTGAAGAAGCGCTGATCACCGAGCAATGGAGTGACACAACAAAAGACAAACAAGAGAGAATTAGAGAAGAGAAGTGTGAAAGGAAACGTGACTAAGAGCTAGAGACAACCAGAGCAGTCATTCACATACAACCAGATCAGCCTGTATGATAAAGGAAGAGGATTACACCGAGGCTGAAAGACAAGACTTAGAAGTACCCTGAGTCCCCCTCTGACTCTCTGCCACTTCAGCGAAGTCACCATGGACAATAGAACTGTCTGTTAGCCCAGAATCAAAAGAACAAAACTCAAACTAAAGGGCAGCGTAAGTGTTAGTATTGTGAATGGATTTTTTTACAACCCAGACCAAATATAAAGGTCAAAATATGTGGAAAATATCCAGGATTAAGGGCATATCAAGCTTGGTAATGTTGCGGTGTATAAGTTGTTGTAGTTCTGACTCACCTAAGATATATGACTTGATACACAGGAGCCAGAAAAGTCCAAAAAGCCTTTAGCTAAAATGGTATCTACTGGAGTTAAGCACAAAAGAAAACTTGTATCAGTTTTTAAAAACACAAGAAACTCAAACAAATATAAGGCAGATTCTTTAGTACAACCAATTTATGCAAATTAGAAGCATATTTGAGTTAAAGGAGGAATTTAGTTTCCTCTGTGGGTAGTTGATTCTTACAAAAAAGGTGGTGATTATGACACCTAAGTGAAAAATAAATAAGCATCCCTAAGGGACTTCCTGCTTGTAGGTACGTAACAGATAACTGCAGGGAATGTGGGCAAAACTTTACATACAAACATGTTGGGTATGAAACAACTGGGAATACAGAGGAACAAAACGCCAAGGAGACAAAATGATCAGCACCGTTTGAATTTAGCACAAAGGATATTGAGGAGCTCTACTGAAACCAGCCAGAAACTCAGGCAACAGTAGATGCCACAGAGACAGATGCTGAAGATGATCTTATAACACATCTGCACCCCAACAGCTTGGCCCTGATTGTCTTAAGGCTTTGCAGCAAAGCAGCAAAGGACTTTAAGTTTAAGACTGTTGGATGTGTTATTAGTAATCCTCAAGTGTCCCACCAGAGATAAAATGTGCTTGATCTCCTCCTACTTTTCATGGATTTCTGTCCAGTAACGCATTTAAATCAAAAACAGTTTTGACTAAAAACTCAAACTTGTGCGTCACTTTCTTAGTTTTAATATTGTGTTCATTTTCTTTTTATTTCAGCTTTTAATATATTTTTGTTTCATATTCAGTAATATATTTACAGAGGAACAGAAAGAAGAGAACAAAGGTTATCTCTATTTATGGTCTGAATTTTTTCCTGGTATGATTTTTTCCTACTGATGATGGAAAATCCTTTGGATTTGTGCAGCACAAACATTCTGCACATATATTCCCATCAGCACTCCTGGAAAATATGCTTAAAAACCTTTTAACTTAACTCATTTTTTCATTGCAAGCATAATTTTGAACATTTTAGAGACATCCAGACTTTCATTTGAGTACATTGAGTCAGTGGAGAAAAACCTTCTAATTAATAAATGGCAACATTTTAACTAAATAACAGATATTTTCCCCAAACCTCTCTACTAGAGAACTGCAACAAGGATTGGCATCGTGGTCACTAAATCTCCCTGGTGACTATTTACTTTGATCCCTGTGCCAAACAGTTGCTGGGATTTGATGTCCCCCAAAAAAGCATCTTCTGCCCAACCTTCACAAAAGTAAAGATGTGAAGTTTGATCAACTGAGATGGGAATTTAACATATTATTTAGTCAAATGAGATAAAATAACTATTCAGAAGGCAAAAGCTCAAGGCAGGTCAAGCCTAAAACATTTAATAAATATGTCATGAAACCACGTAACATGCAGGGTAAAGAGGAGAACCCATGATGCTCTGGGCTTGTTTCTCTTCCACACCATGATGGACTTTTTGAAAAATAAGAGGATCTAAAATAAAAACCTTGTGTCCTCTGCTACAAACCTGAATATGCATTATATATAAGTATATTATTTCAAAATAAATTTCTAAATCAATACTGTGGTTTGAGAGACACAATACATCTGCTTCCATAGACCCAGTCCTGGATTTAACTGCAACACTTCATCCACTTATAGGTGTTAGATTAAATTAGTCCATATTAAGCAAAGTTCAAAATAGCATGGTGATTTTCCTGTCAAAATTTTACTCAATGTGGTTAAACTGAGGCCTCCAAAATCTAAAAATTGTTTGATCTACCTCCCTTTTAAAAGTCTAAACCAGTAATTTAAGCACCTGCAACACCTGCCCTGGTGCTAGACCCAGAAAAATCCGTTTTCCTCCATGTAATCATGTGTGAGAAAAATATTTATCACAGGTTGCATGATTTTTTTTTTGCTGCAGAAAAACGCCCAAATCTCACAGTTTAAAGACCTGTTAGAATAATCATAAGGGTAAAAGACATGGATTATTTCCAAGTCCCCCTGCGAGGCGGCAGTGAGCGTTGGAGTGTTTTCACTTCCCGCTCCAGCACATTGACAGTGATGCCTCTTTCTGATGACCTTAAATAGCTTATTGATTTCTGTAGGAGTGGGAATGAGCAGACAGCTGTTTCCCCCTCCACCCTTTTCTTTTTGGTCTTTTTTTTCCTCCTTTTTCAAGCTATTGGAAGTATTAGGCTTGGTATTACAGAGGTAAAAATAATTGCTGTTTACTCACTCTGGGTTGTGCAGAACATAATAACAAGAACATTCACAAACACATAAAAAACCTGCTGCTTTGGTGCATACCTGCTCTGTGTTAGCAGCTAAGTGCTGCAATGGAAAAGGGTCAAAGACATAAAGTGCTATAATCTCCACGTGGACAACCTTCCCACCCAGCAGCGCTGCTACCGCTAACAAAGAGCGCGGCCTCATCCCTCAGCTGCCGCTTCCCCTCCCGTGCTTCCACCAGCAGACCTTGGACTTAAACTGCTCCATTGTCGTGGTGCCTATCGACTTGTTAGATGAATTCAGATTTCACATGTCAATTAAATGAGTGTTGCCCTGGTGATTAGAAGATCCCACTAATTGTTGCTCCCTCCTCCTCTTTCCTCTTTCTCTTCTTTCCCCTCCTCCTCTTGCTCCTGCCATTTTCCACATGGAGGAGCAGGGAATGGAGCTTTGTGCCGTTGGGCCCCTTTATCCCATGTCCAAGATGGCTCCTTGGCCTGTTCCTCAAGCCCGTCTCCTGCTCTGAGAGGCCCACAGCCAGGCTTCGAGCTTTGGGGAATAAATGAAAAATCGTCAGGGTGTGTCTGAACTGATGAAGGCCAACACTGGAGTGTTGGAAAGTGGACATACATATTTTATCACATTTGCGACACAATTCCATGCTCACCTAGTAAACATGAGCAGTTCTGACCAACACCCGTTCTGACAAACGCAGTGCAACATGTGCACCGTGGCAGATAATTACCCCAACAGCCTCTGAAGGAGCAGAACGCTCGAATGCGTCCCAAACCGCTTCAGAAAAGGTCAGCCGTGCAACCCAGACCCTCCTCCTATTGTCGTTCTCACAAGCCACATGTTTGTTTTGCTTGACTCAATGGACTTGATCTGTGGATCTTAGTTGTGTTTCATTCCATATGCACCCAAGCAGCGCAGGAATCCAGTCTATTAAATCACTTAAGCTCCAAGAGGAAAACAGCTTTCTTCTTAGAAATTACGTGGAAATTTAACATACTTTTTTCATTAGACAAATGAGCACTAACAATAAAAACAGGTGATTTGGGAAGTGTGGCTGTTCACTGCTAAACCATGTTCAGACATAGCTATTTTGCAGATCTATGTGTGATTTAAAGAGCCACAAATCATCACGTGTTAGCAAATAAATATGCAAAAACTCGAGGTTGAATACAAAAGGAGCACACTGTTCCATCTGAGGATTAATGGAAAGTCAGGACAAAGAAAGACAACGATGGATAAACCTTTAACTGGTTTGTTGTGGTTTCTACCACAGAGAGGCTGAGAAGGCAAAGTGGGTCCCTGTAGCTGTTTCCATTACAAATGTGCACAAATGTTTGTCTTTGTTCTGCTGATATTGAAAAGAGCACAATAGTAATTGATGGAAATAGGAAATTGAATTAAAATCACACGTGAATTGGCTTGTTCACGCGGTAAGTCGTTAAAAATCCTGTCAGCGACGGATGAAGGCATTTCTGAAGGCATTTCTGTCAGCGACGGATGAAGGCTGAACTGTGACTTTAATTCACAGTTCAGCCGTGGCATTAGCGCTCATCTATCAACCCGTCAGAGGAGACGTCGGTGTTTTGTTCAGGCATTGGAGCGATAAACCGATATTCTTGGGAGCAGCTAGTTATGCTGCATTTTGGAAAAATTGGCGATTTTAAAGGAAAGCTACACATTCAACACGTACGAATTACCTTTTTATTAAATATGTAACGCTGTGAGAGCTCAGGTGGAGCCAGGATCACAATGTCCAAAGAAACCCAAAACAAATCATCTTCCTCCTGCTACTTCCTGTCATCTTCATGGTTTTCACAAGTGTTTCCATTGCAGTTTTGCATAATACATCTGTTTCAACACGGCTGAAAAACCAAACTGTTCATTGAAAAATTTTACATTTTTCTAAATTTCCGTTTTCAATCAATTAGTGATCCTGCAGCTAAGTTTATGTGCGATAAAACCAATTTTTTTTTAAATTAGACCACAAAGAAAATCAGGAATTGAAATCGACCAGGAAAAGCCTGATCATGGCAAATCTAGTCAAATCCACGTGTTCTTTTAAAATAACTTTTTATCCTTTTTGTGCACGCTCAATTTGAAAAGAACTAAAAAAAAATCTCTACTGCACATTCTTTCTATCGTTCCTTTCATTTTTCAACCTAAGTAGTTACTGCAGGTGTTGGAAGAACTCATTGAAGTAAAAAACTTGGATATTTCCCACTGGCACATAAATACACCCACACACATATGCCCTGCTCTGATCATTTTGACAAGTGTGTCATGCTGCCTCTACAGAGAACTCCACAATCTTGGGATTTTGAAGCCCTCGAAGACATTCAAAACAGAAAACTCTCCAAGAGTCTTAAGCGGGGTTCTAATTACCCCTCATCACAATTAAGCACAGTGGACAGCCGCTCCAAACACTGGGTGACATCTTAAAACTGAGTGAATGGCTCCCTGCACCCCGTCCAACCACTACCACAACCACGCTCAATCACCTAATGTTCAACACTAACCAACCATCACACAGACCTACATTCATGGGCCGAGCTACAATGGAAAACACTGCTGCCCAGACGGTTTGGTTTGCACTTTATCAGACTATACAAAACAGCAACGCCTCATTGAGCCACAATTTGCTGCTAGTTTCCTACAAGAAGCAAAACAAAGAACGGGGCGGCCTGGTCTTCCTTTTTTTGTGTCAAAGCAGCGGACCAGACACCACACATACACACACACACACACACACACACACACACACACACACACACACACACACACACACACACACACACA
>CAEGAF010013115.1:0-11190 GCA_903067075.1 Micropoecilia bifurca
GTGGTTTTCGTCCTGGTCATGGAACACTGGACCAGCTCTACACCCTCAGCAGGGTCCTGGAGGGTGCATGGGAGTTCGCCCAACCAGTCTACATGTGTTTTGTGGACTTGGAGAAGGCGTTCGACCGTGTACCTCGGGGGGGCTTGTTCTCCGGGAGTATGGGGTACCGGGCCCTTTGATACGGGCTGTCAGGTCCCTGTATGATGGTGTCAGAGTCTGGTCCGCATTGCCGGCAGTAAGTCGGGCTCATTTCCGGTGAGAGTTGGACTCTGCCAAGGCTGCCCTTTGTCACCGATTCTGTTCATTATTTCATGGACAGAATTTCTAGGCGCAGCCGAGGTGTTGAAGGGATCCGTTTTGGTGGCCTAAGGATCTCATCTCTGCTTTTTGCAGATGATGTGGTCTTAATGGGGATGGGGATTAGTGCCTCCAAATCCGAGGCATTGGTCTTGAGTCAGAAAGAGTGCCTTCTCCGGGTCAGAGTTTGTGTCCTGCCCCAAGTGGAGGAGTTTAAGTATCTTGGGATCTTGTTCACGCATGAGGGAAGAAGGGAGCGGGAGATCGACAGGCGGATTGGCGTAGCGTCTGCCTTGAAGCGGGCTCTGTGCCGGTCCGTCGGGGTGAAGAGAGAGCCGAGTTGGGGTTCCCTCAGAGGAGCTGGAAGAAGTGGCTGGGAGAGGGAAGTCTGGGCCTCCCTTCTGAAGCTGCTGCCCCCACGACCCAAACCCAGATAAGCGGAAGAAAAATAGATGAATGGATGGATGACTAAGATAGTCAACCTATTGTTTTTGTTATATCCTTGTTTAAGTTTCTTTATTGTAATAATAATAATAATAATAATAATAATAATAATAATAATAATAATAATAAAATAGTACTTATCAACTAAGTACTATTTTTCTGTATTGGATAAGATTTTGTTTCGTCTGATATTGAACCTCAGATATTTGTCTTGTATCGGAAGTGAAGAAAGTGGATCGATTCATCCCTAGTTCAAACTTAGCAGCTGAATGTTTGCATGACCATGAGTTTTAAAAAACAATTAATTTGACCTTGACAGTGACATATGATGATTCTGCCAAGTTTCCATTTCGAATGATGTCCAAGGAGATTTCTTCCTGCTCCTCACATGATGAGGACTCAGGAAGAGAAAACTCTACCCTACTCCATTGGAATTCAAGTCTGCAAAGACAAGGAAAATGCATGGAGAAAACAAAAGAGCTAATTTAGTCTATCACCTAAAATTGAATGTGAAACGGAGCATAACTTACATGTGAGAGGGCCCCATGTTGCCTAAAGGATCAGACACTTTGAACTCCAGGCTGTCTGACAGAAACTCACCATGCAAATTGATAATATAGGCTATAGTTCTTTTGTTAAGCTCAACCTGAGGGAAACGCTCTGACACAAGCATACCTGTGAAGAACAGTGAAAGAGTGTTGCGTTATCTGAATGAAGCTGAAGGGCTGCAGATCAACTGGTCATTTTTATATCCTTGTTCTTTAACCATTGTGGATTAATTTTTTTTTGTACTTTTTAATGACAATGATAAATGTAGTACAGTAGACATCTGCTGATTCACCCAATTGTAAATTTTTCTACGTAACATATGGGATTCCATTTATAAAGTCACAGTCAAAAGTTAACAGCCATAATTTGGATTATTAAGTCAGTCATATTTTCGTCATATTATCTGCAAGCTAATGAAACATTTAGTTTGAAATACTTGGATCCAATTTACATTTTTAGCTCAAAACTAAATATTTAGTTAGCAAGCTAAATATTTAACTCCAAACATATTCAGTAAGCATGCTAACTAAATATTAGCTTGCTCACTGAACATGCTAGCTCATAGTTTTGCTAGCTCAGAGCTAGCTAAATACTTGATAGCTCCAGATTGTGTGACAGAAACTCCTCATGTGAATTCGTAACATTGGGTATAGTTATTTTAAGTTCCACCTGAAGGAAGAACTTTGACATATTTAGTTAACTGAATATTTGACAAATATTTAGCTAGCTCAGAGCAACTAATGCAGGACCACTATTTATTTCCGTAATTCTGGTATAAAAAAACAAACTGAAAAGTACAAAATGGCACGAGGGGAAGGGACAAGCATCCAGATGCAAGGCAGGTAATAACATAATTATTCTGACCTGTGGTAATGTTTTCAAGGTAGCCAAAATATGGTGGACGAACAATGCAGAATATCAACTCCTCTTCTCTGCTACCACTATTCTGAGCTTTCAGCTCTTGAGAAGTCACAAAAATCACATATCTGCCATCGGGTAAAAGCTCTGGTTTCCAAAGTGGGACTAGCCTTATTACTTCTGGTGACGATTTATCCAAAGGCTTGATCTGAAAATAGAACCAGCGGATGTTTGAGGCAAGACTACTCTGTCCCTTGGGAAGCTTTTAGAACTCTATATTGCTAACAGATTACAAATATGTGCTAGAAAAATCACATTTAGTTGCGAACTGGGCCTATTATCCCCCACCTGAATGGTGAAAAACACAGGCTCTGTTTGCAGCTGTCCATCAAGCAGAAAGCCTCGTCTGGAGGAGTCGGATGCTGTAAAAGCAAATCGGTCGATCTGTGATGGTCCTCCATCATGTCTATATGTTACCTCCAGCTCCTTTATATGTTTCTGTGTGAAGTTTGAGCCAGCAGTCAGTGTGACACCGGCTAGTACCAGCTTCCCGTACTGTGGAGGCTGTCGCAGAACAAACGTCAGAGCACTGGGTGGAGTGTCAGGGTCAGATAAGGAGAGGAGTTCTGGACCAAGGCTCATGGCAGAACCTTGTGGGACCTGGAGACCTTTGTTGGACGTTAGCGATGGCAGAACACGATCCACAATTTCCACGCACACCTCAAAGCTTCCATTTCGTTTAGTCTTACCGTTGCTTATAACAAACCTGTGAAAACATGCAACAGAATGGGTGTTAGTTTGCACAATCTGCAAACTTACCAAAGCAGTCTAGTTCTTTGTCTGAAACCTATATGTTGGATTTGATTTAGGTTATGATAGATTGATGCAAAGTTAGTTGAAGGCGAAAATATATTCTTTATGTCTGGATTGTCTGGATATACAATATATACTTATCATATTTGAGTACTTCAAATCATCATATACATTCTAAAATCATCCAAGGCAACAGTACTACAGTACAGTACATGGGCGGAAATCCCAGGAAAGGTCAGGGGGTCCGAACCACCCCAATCTTGGAAAAGTCTAGAATTAACCCCTCCTCCCAAATAAAAAATCAGAAAATAAACTCTTGTATATAAACAATATCAATATGAAAAGGCTAAAGAAACAAAGTCTGCCATTCATCAAAGAAAAAAATAAATAAGTACATTTGTAGGTCCACCCCAGCCATTGTTAGAACAATGGTTCAGTCTACATACATTTTGTGTGCCACAAAATGTATGTGGTACAGGCTGAAGTGAGGAGCCAACTGTGGCTCTGCAGCTCAAAAAAATCCCTCAGTAAGTAAATACTTACAGCAAAAGACAAGTAACATCTTTGATTTACTTTCACTGCTCAATCGGAAGAAACACATTAAGAGTAAAAATTAGGTTCATTATTTTATTACTTTGGCTGAATCATGATAAATCAAAACTAGCAAGGTAGCAAATATCTGAATTATATAACTTTAACTCTTATGTTAATGAGAAGAGTTTGAAATGGGAGGGAATAAGCACTGAAACTAGCTGGCAGCTCACTGTGTGGGAGGAGAGACCAGAGGGATAGAGAAAAACAGAAATGTATGTTTTTAACCATCTTCTATATAGAGCCCCTAAAACAACACGCACACACAAAAATCTGGATATTTTTCTATTAAAATTCTGGTACTTTGAGCAGTAAGTTTAAGTTATGATACTTCCAAAACCTGTTATTTCTACTAGGGATGCTCCAGTCAGGTGTTATGCTGCTGATTCCAATACCAATCACCAATGAGGCCGATCTCTTCCGGTCATCTGGATTGACTGTTAATTTTTTTGCTTTAGGTATAAATGCTACTGTGTGATCTGAAAAAATAAAAAAATTATTTGGCTATAAATTCACCTAATTTTGGCATAAAAGAGGTTCGATGTGAGAGTTCACTGCAGGTGGAGCAGAAACGGCGCTACGTCTGTGAAATACAGGGTGGCCTACGAAAAAGTGGCCCTCATTACTATAGTATTGCTAGCGACCCTCCGTAAATAACGAACTTGAAATGCCAAAATCTTTACTCACGCTTTACAGAAAGTGGTGGAAATGATCCCCTTGTGCGTCAATGCAGCATTGGGCTGCCTTAACATATTGTCATATATGCGACAACTCTGGGAAAGCAGTGCTTTGAATTGCATTCCAAATATTCTTTCAACTGCTGTAAAGTTTTTGGGTTATTTTTCGTACACTTTGAAACGTGTACGAAAAAGTAAAAATACAAGAAAGAGGATAATGAATGAGGGGGGAGACATTTTGCAAGGAACATCAGGGCAGGAATCAAACCGGTGTGGTCTGTGTCAAAGACTAAGGCCTCCATTCTTGGATTGTGCTTTACCCTTTTACCCCAAAGTAGATGTGTTTTACTTTGACACTGCGTCAGTCATTACATTCCTGTCTATTTGCTGTGCTCAAACAGTTGGAGACGCAGTCACAGGCTATTACTAGAGGTCTGCAAGGCCCCATTAACTTAAACATGTTCTTATTGTTGTGTACATCCTTCACTTTCTGTCAAATGAGATGCCAAATCAGATCTGGTGTATCTAGGTTTTTAAATGAATTGTTCATAAAAACAACTTGCACCTCTCCTATGTCACACACAGTCAACTACTGAATAGGCTCCTGTGTTGAGAAATGTTGTGCTCTTTACATATTACAAGATCTCATAGTATGTTTAAAAAGCTTATAGGTATTCCAACTCACTGAAAGTTTTCTATTGCTTTGCTGGCTTGATTGTCATGGACATAAGCAACAAGGTTTGCTGCAATGTCCATTTGGCTGAAGGTGGAGATGATCAGTCCTGGATGTTTGATGTACTCAATGTGCCCATGAGCAGGTGGGTTGGTGATAACATATAGAAGCTCCTCTGGCTTGTCTGTACCATCTGTGGCTAGCAGAACATCAGTGGTGAGAACAACACGCTCACCACGGCTGACGTTTACTGGTTTCACAAAGATGGCAATGTTTTCTGAAATCACAAGCATAAGAAATATTAGTTGTAATTAAAAGCATGTCCAAAATGTGTTTGTTTGCTCTTTGTAAATAAACGTTATATTACTGTTCTTTTGTCTCCGGTGGTGTTCTTGCATGTGGGCAAAATCAGTAAAGCCCATCATGACAGCTGCACTTGAGAAATTGGTGTTCTTTTCATGTAAATCTCTGAAATTTATTGTTGAATTGTTTTGAGTTCACCCTTTGATGCCGTCACAGCTGGTGGGAGCTGATGCTGTTCACTGAAGTGGATGCCATATTGTTGTTTTAGAACAACAAAAGGACATTTGGACATGATTGCACAAAGGAATGTTCATTGTATGATTTCATGATTTAGAGAATTTGTAATTAAAGAGACAGTTTGGGGAAGAAGACGGCTGTTGTTTGTTCATTCACTGAAGCTATTCATGTTTAAAGGCTTTCAACTCAGAAGAAAGGAAAAGCAGAGATGTCAATAAACATAATTTATTACAATTGTTTCGACCCAGCTGAGACGTGTGACACTCAACAAATCTCCCTATTCTGGGTCCTGAGGCACGTAAGTAAGAAGAAAACCAACAACCATGACGACTTTATGAGGATTCAGTTGTTAATATGCTGCTCTGGTTGGACAACAACTTCAAATGTGTAAACTAAGCTCCACCGTTGGCCTCCACGTTTACTTCCCAAACACTGACACTTTCAGGTCTTTGCCCGTTCACACAGGAGAACACATACTGATTGCATATGTTTGGCAGTGTGAACGGCCCCAGCAAAAAAAAATCCATTTGACAAAAAAAATCGAATTGGGTCACTTCAAGCTGCAGTGTGAATGCAGCCTAAGTGTGAGCGTGAAAAGAAGTTTTGAGTACAACCGTTACAAGTTCTAAGAACAAAGACATGAAGTTCTGCTTTCAAAATGAAAATGTAAGCAAAAGTGTTAAAAGTTTTCAGAACAAAAGGCACAAAATGCTGTTTTCAAACTGAAAATGTGCTCTTGGATTATGGCAGGAAAATTCCTCCATAGAAAAGAGGTTTACTGCATCACAGAATCTTTCCAGTTCATTCGTGACTGTGACCATTTGATGATAGTTAATATTTCTCTGGTCTGCATAGCTCTTCTATCTGTCCAGTTCAATATGCAAACTCCATAGCATAAAATATGTCCTAATTATCATCACATTTCCTTCTAGGATGATTTCTTAAACACTATTGTAGTTGCGATGCTTATGCATACTGGCAGCCAGAGGAATATCAATAGAAACTAATTTAATCTCAACCAATGTGAAGAATGTAAGAATAAATTCCATCACCTTTCTCCAGCTCTTTGACCAAAATCTGAAAGTGCTGTGGTGGTGATTGATTCTTTCCATCCATCAAGTGGAAAACAAAGAAGTCCTGTATTTTAATAGCATGATGGCCAGTGTGTTTGTAACGTAGCAGGTTCATGTCCACCATGTCCTGGGTGCATCTCCTCCCAGGTGTAAGTGTTACCCACTTATTGGCTTCCTAAAACAGACATAAGTAGTGATAATCAAGGGCCCTTCAGTTAATCTCCTACATGACTTATTTTAGACAGTCTGTCAATAAATATACGATTCCAAAAGTACAGTTTTTATATGTTTATTTAACAGGGTAGATACAAAAGCAATCAGTGAATCATGTAGGGTTTTTTAAACTCCCTAAGCAAATTTGTGATTTGTGTTAGAGATTTTTAGGTTAAAAATGATTCTTAGGTTATTACAAATTTCTTCTTTTAACAGCAAAATAAATGCATTTTTTGTGGGGTTTTTTGGGGTGGGTGGGGTGGGGGGAACAACACAAAAAAAGACATTGCAGGCTGAGAGATGCTGGACATTGTACAAGTCCCTGTTAGTCCTTCTCCAATATAAACAAAAGTCTGAATTTAATCACTAGCATTTAGTTCTTCAGCTCTGGAGAGAATTGGTAATGAGTCATTCATTCGATTCAGGTGTGTTTGAGAACGGATGAGGGTTCATATTGTGTTATTCTTCTAAAACAGTTCACCACGTTTCAAATTATTATGCAAATTGGATTTAAGTGTCAAAGATAATATATTTTGTTGTGCTATTAAATTTATAGATGGTACTGTGTGTCAGGACTCTTTGAATCACTATAATTAATTTTAGAGAGCTGGGTTGATTCGTTTGTCTGGTGAGCTCAAAGGAAATCTACTTAAGAAGGATGTTCCACATTATTAAGCAGGCCACAGGTTTCAAACAATATTGGAAAGAGAAAAGAACTCTCTGCTGACGACAATCATCAGGTAGTGTAGTGCCATATGACAAAGTATGAAAACATTAGATATTTAACTAAATCTGAAGCGATATCGTACTGTGAAGAGATTTGTGGCTGACTCAGAACAAAGATGGATTTGTGCAGATAAAGGCACAATGAGGAAGGTTTCTGTTAGACAAATTAAAGAGAGCATTTTAACAGCTGCTCTCTTAATCCAAGTGGATTAAGAGAGCAGCTGTCCAATCCGATTGGATTAAGAGAGCAGCTGTTAAAATGCCTTTACAAAGCAGCAAACAGTTATTAATTCACCACCAAGGAGATGTTGGAGTCATTTCTTGGGCCAAAATCATGTGGAGAGAGCTGGTTGGCCCCTTCTTAGACCCCAAAGGTGTGAAAATGACCTCAGCAAAGTATATGGACTTTCTGACTGATCACTTCCTTTTATGGTTCAAAAGGAAGAGCTGTACCTTCAGTAGCAAAATCATATTCATACATGGCAATGCATGCTGCAAGGAATTCCTGTGTGCCCCTTTTATTGGGCATTAAAGGGGAGAAATGCATGATGTGGTCACCATCCTCCTCTGACCTCAACCCTATCGAGAACCTTTGGAGTATTCTCAAGCAGAAGATCTAAGGGTTCATATCAAGATGCAGTTCATATCAAACAGCAGCTCTGGGAAGGTATTCTGACATCCTGCAAAGAAATTAAAGCAGAAACTATCCACAAACTCACAAGTTCAGTGGATGTAAGAATTGTGCAGGTGATATCAAAGAAGGGTCCTATGTTAACATGGAACTCGGTCTGTTAAGATGTTTTACATTGAAATAGCTTTTGATTTTAATACCTGTGACACTTAATGCTGCATTTTCAAAGAGTGACCATTTGCAGTTCTTTATAATCCATAAAAGGCTTAGAAAATATGTTGTGCAATAATAATTTAGAACAGTGCAGTTTGAGTTTTTTAATTTTGAAAAAAAATACTGTTCTCATTGGGAGGTTTGTTCAGTAAAATTTGATTTATACTGTAATAGTTCATGACTTGAAAATTATACTGATCATCATTTGCATTGACCATTTAAGAACATCTGAGAAAATATCACTTGCATAATAATTTGGAACACAGTGTATTTTCCGTCTTGGTGTGATTTATGGAATGGATCCACCTAAAAACAGAATCTTTATGCCTGATGTTCTAACAGAGACTTAGCTTAGTAGAGATTAATTTCATAGTTCACACTTCAGTCATTTCAGATGCTGTCTCATTGAGGAGCTTTAGAGTTTATCATCATCAATAGATGATGGCCTTATACAGTCCTTAGTTTTTAAAAGGTTTTAAAAATGACAGCTGCCAGTTTGTTTTGTGTCATGACAACATGCATGTGTTGTAAGTGTTGTAGTTCACCCCTTACCTGTAAAGCAGGCAGTAAGTGGCCTGGCTCCAGAAAACTGCTACATCTACAAATTCACCTAAATACTAAATGGCTTCCTGCCTGAGAGAAGTATTTAAAAGGATTTATCTGCTTTGAAAAAAATGTAAAGGCCAGTTTTGATTATTTATATAAAATATATTTGCACTTGTAAGTGAAGTATATTTAACATAAATGTCACACGTTATTTAAGCCCCATAATAATCACACTATAGAAAAGACCTTGGGGCCACAGTCCAAGCAGTTCCACTGAAAGCTGAACTGTTCACTGTCTGTGCAGATTTCTGTTCTTCTGCATTCTGTCAGCCTGATATCACCCAAACTCTCCCTTTTCCTCTCCTTTTTGCTTCTCTGCTGGTGTCTTTGTCTCCTCTGCATACAGCAGATTCTAGAAAGTATAAATCATTGCCACATAAATTGCATTGTACACAGGGACCTGAAGGTCAGTGAGTGACCACTCTGCCCTCCTGTGGCACCTTGCCTTGCTTCTAAAGTGCCTGACCAGTTGACCAGTTACTGATCCTCTATGGGTTGCCTCTGGCACACTCTGAACCTGCCCTTTGCTTGCTCATCTACCCTGCCAGATTGCTTCACTGCCCACCTGTGGCAGGAAGATGGAGACAGGTTGGCAGAGAAGGAGGTGATGGATGGAGTAGCGCTTTCAGCCTGCTAGACATCATCATTGCTTGCTTTAATTTTATACAGGGTACATAATGCATGTAGCCCAATGTTAAAGCCACGTTCTGACGCAGGCGGGGACCAGACAGGTGATGAGGCAGAGGAGGAGGGACAGCTTCGGTGTTAACAATATAACAGTATCAAATAGTAATGAGGGGCTACTGTGGCATAGCTTTAGAAATAAAGATGTAATGTTTTTGTAATAAAAAGCTTTTTTTCTCATGTTTTACATTGTATTGAAGCACACTGAAAAAAATGTTCATACATTTTAAAGGCCTTGCATGCAACACATTTATGCCATCAATTTCGATTCAGAATTTTTTTCAATGTCTAGACTGATACAGATGGATGGTTATTGTGGTTGCACGACATGATGCTGTTGATGTTAAATGTGATTAAAAAGAATGATAATGAGCAGAAAACCTGAGGAACAAAAGCATCACTTTATATAAATAGCACTAATACACAATACAAACCATCTAAAGGGACATTACAAACAAAAAAGCCAAATCATATACATTTTAAAAATCTATCCTAGTTATCAGTCTGTTTAACATTAAAATTTGTTTAAAACGTTTTCCATCTTGGGAAACCTTGCAGGTTGTATCAAGTCATCGACTGGCAGGATTCACTTCTCCTGGACCAGCATGTAGCAACAGTGGAAAGGAAAACTCCCCTCCAACATGACGAAACCCCAGCAGAACAAGAAACTGGCTACCATTAGCTTCCACTGAACACCATTTCATTATAGCCCTTAATCATTAGTGAAACTAAATTAGTTCTGTAGGTTTAGCACAACTAGCTTTTTTAGTTAGCAGTGCCCACCACTGGTTAAATTAATACGTTTAAGTGTCTTCATTAGCCCCAAAGAAATAATTTTCACTGCTAATAAAATCCAGATACTCTGCATGGTGACTCAAACTAACATCTTTGTAAGGAAAGAGAGATTTATGGGGGAAGAGAAGGGAAGCATTAATAGGTTTACCTCTGTCTCCCTCCTCTCATCCGTGGTCCTTCCTCTGGTTGGTCAGGGTTGAAACCCAGTTTTGTTTTGACACCTGAGCAGAAAATCGGTTGTGTTAGTTCAGCTATTACAGTCACAGAGAAATGTCTCCAGAATCTTGTTTAGTATGTTGATCACTTTCATGAATGGCTCTTGTGGTCAGTCAGACTTAACCTTCCTGCACAGGCTCACCGCTAACACGGCCACCAGCTGCCCAAGTGTTAAAGCAAGCACAGGGATGTGTTGTTGGTAAGAGCTTGTCACTAACCCAAGGCCCCCTGGTGTTTGCCTGCAGTCATTGCATTCAGCAAATCCTAGAGGCTGTGCTCCACTGCCACCAGATGGGTGTGGTTCACCGTGACCTCAAGGTAAGTGGACATATGTTTACATCCCTGTTCTGAGACCTCACTCTGCTGTTTGTTCTACTTTTGGCTGATTCTTCCCTTCTAAATCCAAACCATCTTTTTCTAACTTAATCACCAAACTAGTCAAAAAGCGAAGCTCTCAATTTACCGGTCGATCTAAGTTCCCACCCTCATCTATGGTCATGAGCTTTGTGTCATGACCGAAAGAACGAGATCACAGATACAAGCGGCCGAAATGGGTTTCCTCCGCAGGGTGGCCGGGCTCTCCCTTAGAGA
>CAEGAF010013118.1:0-10415 GCA_903067075.1 Micropoecilia bifurca
TCTATATAGATATATATATATATATATATATATATATATATATATATATATATATATAGTCAAAAAGTGTTGCTGTGGTGTAGGAGTCAAGATTTGGCTTTGCGTAATGACAGTAACTGCTTTAAGGCAATTATTAATAAAACTGGTAGGTGGTGCCCAAGTCGGAGCACTACTCGATTATCAAGCCAAACTGTTCAGTTGCAATTATTTGTTTTTAGATGTATCTGTAACACAACAAAATAAAAGAGATATCGTTTTAAATATGGACGCTGTAGTTCTGAGTCTGCGCCTGTGGAACCAATACCGATACAGTCATTTTGTTTGAGTTCAAGTTAAAGTGAACCCTTTGCTGCAAGAAATAAGAAAAATGCAGTTTAAACTCGAAATATGCCACTATCTCAAAGGTTACTCAGTGACTTATTTGTTTACTATGCTAATCAGTTTTAGCCACGAATCAAGCATTTAACTTTATTAATTAGTTCATTGTTGTAATGATAGGGTTCATTAGTGTTTGATGTAGATGTTGCTAAAATCAGTAAGCAGTCAGTTGCCTCCTCTAGCAACTGCAGATCTGTTTTGATTGCTTTTAAAATGAGCAGATTTGTGGAACCCCATAATAAAACACCTTGAATTATGTGAAGAATATGTTTTTGGCCTCCATTTAATTTGTCGAACAGTGACACTACGTTGACCCTGTTGTATTTTTTAAGTTCATGTTCTCCATAGAGGTTTCAATCCTGAGTACATGTGCCTGTTTGGACATATCGGGGCAGTTATTCATCTTCTGTTGTAAACATTGTAAGTATGTGTAATAGTGTTTAAACATGTTTCGTTTTGTACATATTTGTGTTTGAGATGGGAGGAGGAGGCTGATGGGGAGCTGTTCTGCAATGTCAGAGCTTCGATGT
The DNA here is from genome assembly GCA_903067075.1 of Micropoecilia bifurca. Classification (NCBI taxonomy): domain Eukaryota; kingdom Metazoa; phylum Chordata; class Actinopteri; order Cyprinodontiformes; family Poeciliidae; genus Micropoecilia; species Micropoecilia bifurca. Next base: position 909 of record CAEGAF010013118.1, read on the forward strand.
GACGTGGTGACGATTCCTGCTGCCCAGCGAGTTTACAGCCGCAGCCCTGTGGTTCTGGGATTAAGCCCGTCAATCTCAGCAGCTGATAAAATCAGCTCTGTGTAACCCAGGTAATGATAGTTTATATCAACAAAAGGCGTACGTTAGCATGCAGAAGGTGAATATTAGCCACTTGAATCGGAGTGTATAATTCACACTCTCCATCAGAACGTCCTGTCGCTCTGTCAATAAAATAATAATTTTGTATTCTGCGATTTCTCGCATCTTCTGTTCAGCTCGACCCATTGTTTCTTCACAACGCTGCAACTCTGTCACAATGCTAAGTGCGTCTCTATCTCCCTAGACCTCTCTGCCTACCCACAGTTTCCCTCACTGAATGAGGCACTGACAGAATAAAGAAGAGCTCCTGGAGAGCGGACTCTCTTATCAGCCTCCAACATCTGGCTGAGACTGATGGGCTCTTGGAAGCGCTCTCCAAATATCATTGAGTTTGAGCTGCATAATGCTTGTTTAACCGCATCCTTCCTACAATGCTAATTCAGCCCCTCTCATTACGTGTCTTTCACCAGAGGAACCCATTTCTATGATTACTGAAATTAGTTCCTCAACAGGACAGGATTAATGGGAGGCAGTAGTCTAAAAGGGCGAGGAGAAACGAGACTGAAAGGTGAGTTGAGTCACACGTGAGCGAAAAGGGAGTTGAAACATGACGTGGCAGGATCAAAGAGCACAAAACTGATAAATATCAAATTTGCCAGATGTTAAGCTTTTAAAGCTTTGCTTGAAAGAAGTTTTCACTGAGACGAAAAAGCCGTTTTCAGGGGAAATTATCCCTCCCATCCGTACTGTCATCACACATTTCAGCTTATTAATTCAAAACTCTGGGATAATCTGCGCTTGATGAGGGGGGGAAACAACTTAAACACCTGGTGTGGTGTTTCCAAAGCACTTGCCAAAAGTGTGGTCAAACACGAAAAGGGTTAGAGCGGATGTTCCGCAGCGAGTCGTTTTTGGTGAAACGACCCGCTTCACCTGTCTGCCATGCAAGTACATGCTGCCTTATTTTGATCACAGACAAAAACTTGTTTATGTCTCTTCCACATATCTTCTTCTCTTATTACAATAAGAAAATTTGCAACCACAAATATGTTTTTGCCTGGACAAAACCACAGCTTTTTCTCCCACTTCTACTGGTCACATCCTCATGTACCGCAGGGCCCACTGAGCTGCTTCCCAGCTCTGTTCTAGGGAGGACGTTTGCAGCCATGTGCCGTCTCCAGGTCACATGGAATTGCCAGCTGCTTCTTTTGACTTGACAGCGAGAAACATGCAGAGATTCAAAAAAACTAAATAAATGTCCTACAGATGCACATCACCCCCCACACAGATCCTCTTGTAAAGATGTGTGACACATGAGCAAGTGTGAGACATCCAATAAATAAACCGAACTCCCCTAGTACCCACCCAAAAAAAACAAAAAACATTATTCACATAACCTGTTTGATTGGGCAGCCATTTATATGTAGAAAGACAGGGAGCAAAGTTACGGAGACTCATTTCAGTTGTTTTCATGACAGTATGTGTCCACCAATCTGACATTCTTGTAATCTTCTTTACTAATCCTTATGATTCTGTTGTTTTTTTGTTTCTTGTTTTTTTTGCAAGCCCTTTACAATATGTTTCAAGGGTTTTGTTGTTCTGGTTGAAATTGGAAAACATTTTTCAGAAAAATGGAAATTACCTTGCTTAAAATCACTTTTTTCTATACTGCAAAGCTAGCACTTCATTACTGCCTGCTTGTGCAAAAGCCTAAAGATGCTGTTTAAAATACAATCCCTTTTTTTGTGTGGTGTGACAATAATGCGAGTACATCCCATAAGTCATTTCCCTTAATAGTTGACCATAAAACTTTTTTGCAAATTTAAATTCTAAAATGTGTGGTATGTATGGAATAACAGTCAGATATTCCTAAGTAAAGGTAACTGCAGCTGCCTTCAGAAGTTGCTTAATTTGTAAAAAGTAAAATGTTACGTTAATGGAGCCATTTACATAAAAATAATTTTGGTAATTCTTGGTAGCCTAAAATAAGAGAAGTTCCCTCTAATTTAACTTCAGACCGTGACAACATATGTGCACATATCTCTTTGTGTCAGCTGCATGCACCGGGTGTTGCTTAAAGAAAACCAGTTCATGGCAAACGACTCAAGAAACGGGCAGATTTTCACCTTCTAGCATGACAATGGCATTAAGAAACTTTATTCTTTTAGGAAAATATGTGGAGTTTCTGCCAGCCCTGCTTGCAAATGTCACAAATAAACCTGTTAAAGGTTGTTTCATACATTTAGCAAGTAGAAACATTATTATAGATGTAAGGGAACAGAAGATATTTATAGATGTGTCTAACAAGCACTAGCAAGTCTGCTACCATCTCCTAAGCTCCTTTTAGGTATTCCTAATGTGATGTATTTTATATAATTACAGGCACTTATAGGTCTGTACTTTTTCAAATATGCTCAGCCCCCTGAGGTGAACGACAGGATCTGCCTCAAAAATCCATTATTACACCCCACATCTGTCACGATCACTCTGTGCTTACGAGAAAGTGTAGGATTCAGATGTCAAAATGACAAAGTAATTGTCCGGTAATCATCATCGAATCAAGCCTAAAACTAATGGCACTCATTGCCTCTAGATTAACAATGGAGGCAGGGACGGTCATTTCTTCTGTGACTGCTGCACTGGCCTCAAACTTAAACTCATTCACGTTCCCCCTAACAGGCAGAGATGAAGACTTTATCGGGTTGTGTTGGGAGGCGATCAGAGGGAGCAAACGATTAATCCTTGCTGGTGAGAGTCTGAGCTACAGGCTGCGAATCGTCGTCATCTTCAGGCACGAAGGCAACCTCCCCTACGCCGACCTTTGGTTGTTTTATTAAGCCTCCGTCTAGGTAACATCCATTTGTGTGCTTTCAAAGAGCTGAAACTGCAGATAACATAATATTTTGTTGTCATGTAGCAGATAATACCTGTGAATGTTTGCACTTTTGAGAGGATGGAGTTCCTGCCGAGACTGAGCCCTGATAACAATTATAATGCAGCGTGGCAAAAATGCCCTAATTACCAATATTACAGTGCAATCACCATAATCTAAAATCAATTATGCTGAGGACTTATCTCAACTCCATAGATTCCTTTGGTGGGGAATCATTTTCTCCTTTTTTGAATTTTTTTCATTACCCTCAGTCGTGATAAGGAATCAGAATACTCTGTCTTTTGAATGAACTTTTTTTTGAGTCACCTTTCAAGGCGTCTTCCTGTGGCCACTTGAACCAGTGGTGTGGTGCGACGGTGTGAAAATATTGACGCAATCTGCACCAACATCGGCGTAATAGTTTCGGTCTCTATAGCCGAGCATCCAATATAATTAAATTCTGACACACAGATATCAATGTGACAAGAAAATCAATGTAATCCCCCAGCATATTAAACCCCAGAGATGTAATAATTTATAGAAACTGACCAACTCTGACCCCCGACTAGGTCAGGAAATCTCCGCTGCCTGGATAACTAAGTTGTATCACGGAATTAGTCCACTGCCTCGGATGATTAACAACACTATTTCAAATAAATGACCTCTTATGCTATTCAGAATTGAAATGTCAACGTGATAAACAAACATATTTATCAATAAACGTTTGTGCTCCATTGTTTTAACTGTACTGTTCTTAATATTCTGAATAAAGCTACCAGACCTGTGAGCGATGGGCTCTGTTCTTTTCTTAAATCCTAGCTTGGCCAATTGAATTAAAGCTGTAATCACAACAAAATGGGGTTTCTATTGACTCTGGGGGCCTGAATCAATTTTCATTTTCATTTTTTTTTGTGAGAATATATTGAAAACCCATTACCTCTTCTTCACAATACATGCACTACTCTGAGGTAAACTATCATTTACGATCCCTAAGTAAAACTTTGGGGATTGTAGTTGTATGATGACAGAAATGCAAAAAAAAAGAAAAAAAAAAAAGAAAATGCTACAGAATCCTTAAAATCGACAAATATTCTGTCACAGACTAAAGGGAACATGGCACGGTGTAATACGGTTTTCTAAAATCGTATCTATGTGCTATATGTTCAGACGATCTTGGAGATTTTGATACATGTGATTTATTTAATATGTAGTGATAATTTAAATAAATGTGGTAAAACACATGCTGTTTTGAAAGCAATCCATTAGTCAGGGTCTGTTTTCTGATCTGAATCAATATATTCTTGATCCACGTTAATAAAACATTGGCTTGCCTGCTTTCAGCACCATGGACAGCTCCCCGCTCTCCGCCTCCGCTCTGAAGATCTGAATGGCCTGGTTTACTTGTTTCAATATAGATCGGACACTTTTCATTGCCTTAATCACTTTTGCTGCTTTTCCTTTAACTTCGTGGCTTTCTAAGCTCCAATGTGATCCAAACTTTGTAATCTGAAGGGGTCGCTTTATACATGTGTAGCTGTAAAAACAGCTGCGCAGGTTCTTAATGCCGCTTCTCTGTGCATCCTGACAATGCAGCAGCTGTCACAGCTGGACGCGGCCAGTCAAGTCAGAATCATCGGCCACCTGAGATTGCTGTTTTTTTTTTTTTGTTTGTTTGTTTGTTTGTTTTTAATTGACTCGGTCAGCGGAGGGGCTAATATTGACCAGTGAAGCGCCCTTCCCGTGGTGTCGTAATCTAACAAGCTGAGGCTTTGTTGTTTTATTTTTATTATTTTAATTCAACGTCAGATCAAGTTTGACCAACACTGGCCTGCCGCGACGGATCCAATCAGAGTTCAGATCAGCTTCATCTTCCCCCACCTCCCCTCCCTCTCCCTCTCCGTCTCTTTCTCTGCCTCTCTTTCTTAGTTGCAAAAAAAAAAAAAAGGAAAAAATGTTCTGCAGCTGGGCTGCACCTCAATGAATGAATTGGTACACTGTGAGCCACCATCATCTACCCACTGGATTTCCATTTACTCCCGGCATCCACCCCGAACATATGAATCTGCTCAGACGGAGCCTTTTGAGGAGTTGAAAAGATCAGGTCGGAGAGAAAATGGCACAACGCGTGGTTTTCTTCTTGCTGTGGCTCTTTGACCAGTCCTTAGCCGGATTTCCGAATCAGATTAACATCGGTAAGTGTCCCGCTCGTTTCGGCGAGCCGCTGATTGTTATTTGCGTGACATAATGCATGATTGCAGTTTTCTACTGGGAATTGAATGCGGAGCTCTCCGCAATGACGCCCGGACTAACTTGATTTTTTTTCCCCCCAGTGCTGCATTCTTAAAGCAGCTGGTTTGAAAACTACAATAAAGCTTTGGCTCCTTGGCGAAAACTACCAGAAATGGTTACAGATGATGACGGGCAACATTTCTTTCTTTCTTATTTTTGTCGTCTCTCAATTCCGAAGAGTTCCAGACCGGCTGCGCCGATCAGTGTTGCATGAGTTAATCTGTAAATAACACATAGTTTCTTTGTTCACGCCGAGTTTCTCGCGATTCGACCTAAAGGACGAGGCTGAAAGCTGCTGATGAAACTGTGCGGTTAAGAGTTGGTTCTGATCTTGGTTTTTGAATCTCTCCAAAGGGGGACTGTTCATGCGATCCACGGTGCAGGAGCACAGCGCGTTCAGGTTTGCTGTCCAACTCTACAACACCAATCAAAACACCACCGAGAAACCTTTCCACCTCAACTACAACGTCGACAATCTCGAGTCGTCCAACAGCTTCTCGGTCACCCATGCGTGTAAGTGTTCCTGCTTCCTTGTCGGTTCACGTCCAGAGCGGCCGGTGTCCACTTCTGGTGTCCGCCAAGAACGAGCAAGAATGATCCAGGTGCTTTATGGAGATTGCAGCCGAGTTTCAGGCGTGCAGAGAAGTTTCTGTCGCCTCTTCTTCTTCTTCTTGGATTCAGAAGGTCTCGGTGGAAATAACAACCCTGTGCAAGCACATTATTTTCTCGCCATGAACATCTTTTCTTAGACTGCGTTTATTGTTATAAAACACAACATATTCAAAGCATAGGTCGCATAATCTTGCACACTTATGCCATGTTGTGATATTACATCACTCAGCCACTCAGCGGTAGTACCTGCATGAACGAGCCCCTGCAATATTAGGTTCAGAGGAATGTAAATAAAAAAGGAACAATCTCTTTTATTCATTTTTCCACATATTTCATCAATAACAACTATGCAATCAGTAGAATCAGTGTAAATCTTGTTTGTGTTTTTTTTTCCTGCTTGTCTTAATTTGAGGTTATTTTGAGTCAAATATGGAAATGCTGTTGTGTCTCTACAAACAGCACAATCTCAAAAACATCTGGGTTTTAAAGAATTGCCGTTCGGTGTTGTGTAAGCAGTTTGACCAATATTTTTGCACAAATCTTGATCAGATTCATTCAAAAACAGTATAATAGCTCTTTAGCTTACCACCAAATTGGAGTCTCAACTTCAACAGATTAATTTTCTTTAAGCTCTCGTGCCGCCCATGATCCATGATGCCCTGTATGATTAGTCATGTTGCCCCTTTAAAACAAGACAGGACCTCCCTCACACTTATAAGCATAATATCCTCTTTCTAATGTAATCTGATCTGCAAAAACAAAACAAACAAAAAAACCTCTTCAAAACTGTTTAATGTCAGTAACTGTAACATATATTTAATTGGCAGTAAGAAAACTTGAACTTACTTTTTGGGAAATTCTTTCTTGTTCTTTTTCTATGTCCTTATTGCATGTTTATAATCATACAGTTAAAGTTGATAAGGGGGGAAAAAAATCATTTTTGTGTAGCTTTCAATATCTCTGAGTAAAGCAGAGACGTAAAACAAGAGATTGGCGCAACAATTTCCTTGCTGTTAATCATAAACAAGGACCTCCATTTGGTGAAACAGCTAACTTTGTTGGCCCACAGCTTCATCCGACTGACTGCTGCAGCTGTGTCCTTCTAACCCCCTGCATGGCATGATCATAATGGCCCCTTGACTTCCCCTGTCTGCTGGAGCATCGCCTACTGCTCTGTCCTATGATTCCGCCGCCCCCCCAGCCCCCTCCGTCTTTGTTGGAGAGCGTCTTCCCCGGCATTGCAGAGTCAGCTCATTAGCACTCAGCCCTCATAGCACCTCACCGTGCTGTCATTGGGTGAAAGGGGGGGAAAAAAAATCCATAGCTCCCCAACCATCGGCAGCAAATGAGTTGGACTCAGACCTGCAGAGGAGGTGGGCCCAAAAACAGTGAGGCAGTCGAAGCAGAGCATCATATCGCAGGCAGCAGAGCAGCAAGTGGCTTAACGAAGGCATCCACGAGAAACAATAAGCAAAAGAGGGTGAATAAATAATAGATAATGCTGTTCAATTTCACGCATGTTGAAGAGGGAAGGGGAGGATAGGAGAAAGGGCTGATATCAGAATCTAATTAAAAACAGAGGCAAGCAGAGTTTTAGCAAAAGGATTTTTCACCCCGAAGGAGCAGCGGCATTGTTTCTAGCTGCCCTTACTAATGGTCCACCTCGGTGTTGAGGGGCTGCGTTCAGCTGCAGGAAAATCATATACGTTTGAAACAAAATACCTTGGTATGAGCCTCAAGTTGTGTTTTATGTTTTGCTGCTGCTTTGCAGATTGGAAAAAAAAGAGAAAAAACTACCTCAGGTGGGTTTTTCCAGAAAAAACACATGTGAACGAAACATCTGTGCAAACCCTCAACGACACTCAGCAACCATTTGGTACTACATCAGTAATAAATCAACTCTTGTGTTCTGGGACTTTTAGACGTCTCTCCGCTTCAACACACCTAAGTCAAACAATCAGGTCATTAGCAGGATTCTGGACAACTTGGCTGCATACTGAGGAGATAATTCAGCCATTTGATTCAGGTGTGTTGGATCAGGGACACATCTGAAAGCTGCTGGACGCCTTACCCCGAAGCCTCGATTTGAGGATCCCTGGTAACTTAAACACTGATTTGTAACACATATGCACTGGCTTAGAAAAGCTTCTTCTGCAGGAAAGTTTGACCAGCCCACCACAGAAGCTGCTCAGGTCAAGGAATGTAATAAACGTCTCGGGGTTTGTCTGCCACTGGCCACTTGATCAACCCAACCCCTTTGTCCTTTCTCACTTTCATTTCGTGCCTGGACACAATCAATTATATACTTAAGCCATTCATCTTAGTTTATCTTTGTTAGCATTTTTGGTGAATTGTGTTGGTAAATTGTACTAAAAATGCGTAAAATCTGACATAATTCAATTTAATCAAATATTATTTTTTGGGACATGTTATGTTCGTTGGTTTATCTTCAAATACTTACTGGCTCCAGTTAACTCAGCCGTTACATGAAAGATAAAGATGGCTGGAAACCTGCCTATCGGAAGATGGCATTTATTGGAGTCACACAAGTCACACTTCCTGACAGTAGAATATGAGCAAATTATAGAAAATTGCTTTAAGTCATTAGATCAGGGATGGGCAATCCTGGTCCTAGAGGGCCGGTGTCCTGCAACTCTTAGATGTCTCCTTGGTCCAATACGTTTGAATCCAACAGCTAAATCACCTCCTAAGTGCAGTCAGGTTCTTTAGAGTCCTGCTAACGACCTCATTATTTGACTCAGGTGTGTTGAAGTTGAGACACATCTAAAAGTTGCAGGAGACCGGCCCTCGAGGCCTGGAGTTGCCCACCCCTGCATTAGATATTAAAGTCAGTATGAAATGTCCTCAATGTACGAATTTAAGCTTGGTTTGTATAAAATTTCAGACAGCAGACACATCCTGTTTGCACCTAAAAAAAAGTCAGATATTAAATCAAATCTACAGACATCCTAAATGCTGAAGGGCCAAACGAAACGAGCTGCACCCCCATCACTGCCTCTCAGAATATCAGAACGCAGAGGACATCTAATTCAAAATGCAGCCATCTTTCTTAGAAAAACCTTAACTGTTGTCTTGATGTGGACGTTCCACTGTTCCGATTGTGGACTCTCTATATTCATCTATTGCTGCCACTAAAGTACAATTGGCCATAACCACAGTTTCATGTCGTAAAAAGCTGGATACTTATGAGACGTTTAATTGTCCTTCTGATCATTCAGTTCTTAGGAGACAATAAAAGCCTATCAAAATCACTACCTTGTTACACGATCTCAGAATCTGCTCGATCTGACTGTGAAAGAGCACGAAGAGATGTGGTTGAATTTACAGAACGGATTTGCGTCTTTATTCCAAAATAGGCCAGACCTGCAGCCAACATGCCTGGGCATCGCGAACGAGGAGCTAATGAGCTGAATGTTATTGTTAGTAGGGAGGAAACCTGCGACACTGTCCAAATCATTTGTTGTGCATTCGACAGCCAATGTGTGCAGCCATTTCCAATGAATTAGGACACACTCTGTATTCCAATGAGGCTTGTGTTACAGATTGAAAGTACCTTAGCAACCACTAAGCAGGTGCTACATATACCTTTTTAAGCCCTCATTTCTGTTTTAATA
>CAEGAF010013122.1:0-15004 GCA_903067075.1 Micropoecilia bifurca
GCAGTGTTTCCTTAATGTCGTAGTGTTTCCTTAATGTCGTAGTGTTTCCTTAATGTCGTAGTGTTTCCTTAATGTCGCAGTGTTTCCTTAATGTCGTAGTGTTTTCTTAATGTCGTAGTGTTTTCTTAATGTCGTATTGCTTTGCACCTCTCGGCCACCGTACAAAATGCTTCACAGATCAACCGGAGCGTCCTAAAACTCCCTGTGAGCATCACAAGGAAAGAGTTCAGGCCTCTAGCTCGCGTGAATATCCTGTAGCTGGAGCCTATGTACCTCAGTGTGACGCTGATGGGCAGTACATACCACTACAGGTGTGTACGCATAAAATTACTTCTTTGCACTGAAGCTTCATGAGCTTTTACTAGAATTTTGCTGCTTCTCTTTGTTGATGTTTTAGTGCCACTCGTCCTCTGGTTATTGTTGGTGTGTCAATGAGGACGGACAGGAGAGAGCGGGAACCAGAACCCCACCTGGTGCTCAACCAAGAGACTGTGCGAAACCAGGTGAGAGGGTTGGTTTTAGTTGCTTAAGCTACATTAGATATAAAAAATATATTATTTACATATTCAACTGTTATTATGAGACAGAAAGTCTGTGAAAATATCACTTTCTCCTTGAGCTACTGTTGCTGTCTGAAGAAATGCACCACTCCCAACCAAAAATAACCACTAATAGCCAGGAGGAGGAGCCTAGTGCTGTCAATCAATCTCATGAACTTCTTGCTAACTACGTTAATGGCAGAGAACCAACTAACGATTCGTTAGCCATGCAGATGCTATTGTCCTTAGCCCTGCTAATGCTATCATTATTAGTAATAATGTCATTGCTAGCCATGCTAATGCTGTTGTCCTTAGCGATGCTAATGCCACCACCGTTAGCCATGCTAATGCCGTCATCGTTAGCCATGCTAATGCTGTCTTTGCTAGCCATGCTAATGCCGTCTTTGTTAGCACACTAATGTCAGAATTCTTTGTTGTGCTTATGCCATCATTGTTAGCCATGCTAATGCCGTCATCATTATCCATGCTAATGCTGTCTTTGCTAGCCATGCTAATGCCATCATTGTTAGCCATATTAATGCCGTCTTTGTTACCTGTGCTAATCTGTCTCATACCAAACTGTGACAACATGATGACAGTTTAAACACATATGCAAAACAAAATCTAAAAGCCACATTCTGCAGTTTCAAAGGGAATAAAAGAATGTTGAATTATGGAAGAAAACTGATTTCTGTTAATAAATCACATAAAATACTTTTTAAAATAGCTTCATTTCTGGCTCTTTTTCTTCTTCTTTTTGGACCAGATGCTCCTAAAACTTCATGTGAGGAGCAGAGAGACAGAGCACAGGCCAGCATTCAGGAGCGTTACCCCGTAGCTGGAGTGTTTGTCCCTCGCTGCGATGCACAGGGGCAGTTCCTACCTCAACAGGTAACCTTAGAGTTTCCTTTTGAATCACTTTCACCTGCTCTTTCATTCCTACTATGTGTTCATCAATGTTATTCCGCTTGTGTGTTCCAGTGCCATGGATCTACTGGACATTGTTGGTGTGTTGACAGCAGTGGACAGGAGAGAGCAGGAACTAGGACTGCACCTGGCGCCACACCTGCAGACTGCAGGAAACCAGGTAAGAAAGCTGCTTTCAGCAGAGGAGGGATGACATCAGCACAAAACTAACAAGAAACTAAGTTTATACCAGGAGACAGTCACTTATAGATTCTGCCTTCAACAATTTGAGCCTTTTGTATATTATATTAGAAATACATTAAAAGATGCAAATAAGCAATTATGTTATTTTTAATTAAGAAAATAAACATTTTATTGACTAAAATGCAAACACAAACCATTCTTTGGCATTATTTGCAGTATAAGATGCATCTGCAGCTAAAAATGCTTCTAACATCAACGTATGAAAAGCTTGTTGATTAATTTTGAATTAATCAACTGTTAATGGGATATAAAAAGATATTTAATAGGATTTTTTAACAGAATTTGAACCAGCTGAGGCTAAAATTGTTTGATTAAATGTAAAATGTATGCATTTTTTTATAAAGTTTTGGCTGAATTACAGACTTTTTCTGAGTCTGCATACTCCAATTAATGATTAATCGATTACTTAATTAGTTGAAGATTACTTCAACAATTGATTAATTTGATTATTTGTTTCTGTCCTAATTGCTTTATCTCAATTAGATTCACAGACTTGTATTGTTGCACAGCTCTCTTGTGAACCCAGCACAGGATATTTAGTTCTTCAGTCTTTATTGTGCACATTATTGAAGTGTTGATTCTTGTAAAGATCTGTTGCTGTTTGAATTATTGGCAGAAAAGCTTACAGATTTTTCACTTTCCAAACTGGTGGATTTCTCTAGATTTTTTCCCCCCGATTAACTTTTTCAAGTGGAATTTCCTTTTTCTGTTTGCTTTTGGTTTTACATCTTCTACAGTTTTAAACCACAACTCCCTGATTCATTGCTTCACGTTAAACTCTGTATTTATGAGTTGAACAGTTCAGCTCTGCGGTGTGGAACCGCTGCTCTGAACCACCAAATTTAGTGAATTTTGTGGTTAAATGCTATAAACCACACGAATCACACAGGAACCTATTAATCGGTTAAAAAAAACGCCAAATTTGTGTTTTTCTTTCTGCACTGGCAGAAGCAGAAACATAAAGCGGTTTCAGGTTCAGTTCTATTAAAACGCCTGTTGGCTGGTAAACATTTTGGAGTGTGTGTGCGCGTGTGTGTGTGCCTCTTTAAACACAGGGCATTCACACACCATTAACAAAGTACTCCAACTCAAATTGCGACATAAACTCAGAGCTGGAAAACAGATGCTGCATTCAGTTGAACTAATGCAGCATCAACAGAGGAGTTTCTTTATGACTGTTGTGTGGCAGCTGGTTTTAAAAGAGGTTTGCGCTCTTCGCAGCGCCAACCAGTCGAGCCGAGAGCGTGTGTGAGAGATGGAGGACCAGTTTGATCGAGCACTACGGGGGAAATCCGGATCCCCAGCAGTATTTGCCTCAGTGCGAACCAGATGGAGAATTCAGGTAGATTGGTGCCGAACGTCAGAAATAATTTCAGATCTGCTGATTGTGATCGCACTGCGCTCTCAGTCCGGTCCAGTGTTACGGAGAGTCCACTTACTGCTGGTGTGTGGACCAGGAGGGCCGCGAACTGCCTGGTACTCGCTCAGACGACGCCGTCAAACCAGCATGTAAGTCAACTTTTTATCTTTTATTCTCTCCTTGCAAAAGTGACACACCCACACAATTACAATCTCAAACTTTCTTGTATTTTTTTGAATATGTATATTTTTTTCATCCAAAGTAATTAGCTAGCTGGATGCTAATTTAGTTATTTTAGTTATTTAATTAAAAATGGTTGTATATGTAGTTTATTGTTTTGTGGTTTTATGTACTTTTGGCTGAAGGATGTCGTTTAATAACCATCTTTAGAGTCAAGGAGGTTGAATACAATCACAGATTTTCATTTTCGTCCATTTTGCTCGTGTCAGGCCTCCCATCGGTGGCTCCGCCCATCGTCCGTCCGGTGACCCGTCCGGATGTGACGCCTCCGGCGAAAACCGCCGTCACCCTCCTCTACGCTCAGGGCCAGAAAATCGGAGCCCTGCCTCTGAACGGGAGCCGTCTGGACGCAGAGCGCTCCAAAACGCTGCTGACGCTCCACGTAAGAACCGCTGCAGGTTAAACTTTCCATCACATCAGCATAAGAAACAACATGTCATGATTTAACCTCTGTTGGTCATTTTTATTGGCTGTCTACACCCGATGTGTGAAGTGATGCGATGTGTGAGAGACATCTGTGCAACATCTGCTGTGGATGAGTTTGTGACGCCTCCCTTGCAGCAGATGTGCTCATCAGAAGAAACATGTTAAATTCTGAAAGGTTTAAATTTGAGCTGATAAATCACATTCTGAAGGGATTTTTATGGATATATAATGACATAAAAATTAAATATGTGAGCAAAATCTTAGGTTAGAACCTCATAATCAGCCATTTAACTAGATCCATCAACCATAGAGGAGCCATGTTTGTGCTGACTTCCTGAAAGTGGAGTTTTTAAAGAGACAGAGACTCAATTTGAAGGCGCTAAATTACAAAGTCAGATTTCTTCTAAGTCATGTTTTCAAGGTTTTCCCCAGAAAACTTGCTAAGCCTGCTGGTTGGGCAGTAGGGCAGTCATTCATCCAGCGGCTTGTCGGGTTTTTGAGTTAAAATATGTTTAAAGTTGGCAGAAAATTTGAAAATATCACTTCATAATTATGTGTTATTGAAAGATTGGAAGATTAATACCTGAACACCAACTATGACGTCTTAAAAACTGCAGACATTTTAAAAAGCAATTCTGAGCCTGGTGGAGGCACAAGTAAAGCCTGGTGGCCCGTCAGGCTTATAAAACACTCGTAGGAACATTCTGATTTGAGTTTTCAGCTTTAAAAATTCACCTCCTGCTCCAAGCTAACCCCAGCTGAGATGCTAATGTTTGTTTACACGCAGGGCTCCATCGTTGTCGGCATCGCCTACGACTGCCAGGAGAATAAAGTCTACTGGACGGATCTGTCGGCGAGGACGATCAACAGAGCTTCAATGGCGTCTGGAGCTGAGCCGGAGATGCTCATCAACACAAGTAACGGCTGCTCTTCTTCGTCTGGAAAGGTTTTATTCTGCTCTCAGTTGAACAACAGCGCCCTCTGCCTGCAGAGCTCGTCAGTCCGGAGGGGTTGGCCCTGGATGCCAAGCGCAGGTTGATGTTTTGGGTCGATTCGAACACGGATGTGATAGAAAGCGCAAGCCTGGACGGCAGCAGGAGGCGGACCCTGTTCGACTCGGACCTGGTCAACCCGCGGGCCATCGTAGTGGTCTCCTCCACCGGGTCAGACTTTCTATCCAAACTGTTTGCTTTAAGTTCCTTAGTTTGGAGAAAATTAAGATTTAAAATGTTTGATATCACGTCAAGATCAATTTCAGACAAAACAAACAGAATGATAAAAATCATCACATTTTACTCTTTATGCTACTCTGTTGGTCTTAGTTTAACTAAAACCATCTCTTCTCATGAGCTGAACACATTGATACATTGTTTATTACTAATTTAGCTTTTTAAATAAGAAGTTGTGTTTGGAGGTTTAATCATCCAGTGAACACACAGTTCAGCTTTTTATTAAAAGCAGGAAATTTGACGCAAGCTGTGAGTCAACAAACTCTGGATCCACGCAGAGCAGACGCTTCGGCATTTTCCCGCTCCGTTGAGTCTTGTTGAGTTTGGTCTCTAGGCTTGAGTCTCTAAACTGCACATGATTAGAAACAGAAGTAAATCTATGAGTTGGAACCTCCTTTCCCAAAATCACATTTGATGTTTTATTTAATGCAGCTGTAAATTCTGCATCCTTAATGCGCTACATCTGCTTTTTATCAAATTTCACACTTAGATGAGAGAAAGCAGAACGAAGGGAACATGAAACATGTCTTAGATTTTAATTTGTGTTACATTACCAGTAGAGCTAATGCGATTAATCATTATTTAGCCAAAACTGTACATAAAATGTAAATATTTCACAATTAAAATGAAAAAAAATGTCTAAGTTCTACTAAGAATTTTTTAAGTTGATTAAGAAGCAGCTTTTTCATCCAGTTATTAATATTAGTTTAAAAAAATCTCACGTAACTTTATATTTTTGTTTGTCTGATTATGCAATTTTTAAATACTAAACGATTGATAATTTGATCAGTTAGTTTGTACTTTTTGCCAAATAATTTTTACTCTTACTTTAGTAATTTCTTGGACTCTACTTTTTACTTTTGCTTGAATAAAAATACGTTGCAGTAGTTTTACTCTTACTTGAGTACAATTGCTGGATACTTTAACCCACCTCTGAATTTCAGTATTGATAAAAAATATTGACGAATGTGGGAATTATTTTAATAAAAATAATAGATTGAGTAATTGAATAAAATTACATAATATTAATTTGCTAATTCCCAGCATTCAAACTGGTTTCTGCTCTATGACTCTCTGCAGGAGTCTTTACTGGACCGACTGGAACCGAGAGGCGCCAAAGATCGAGACGTCCACTGTGGACGGTCAGGGCCGTAGGGTGGTTGTGTCCGACGGCGTCGGGTTGCCGAACGCGCTGACCTACGACCTTTCATCTGGGCAGATCTGCTGGGCCGACGCAGGTAAACACCCCGGGTTTGTTCTCCTCACTTCCTGAAAGCGGCGCTGAGCCGGAATCCATTCTGTTTCCGTCAGGCACCAAGCGTCTGGAGTGCATATCTCCAAACGGATCCAGCCGCAGGGTGATCAACTCTGACCTGAACTACCCGTTCAGCATGGTCTACCATAGCAACCACTTCTACTTCAGCGACTGGAGGAGGTAGCCATCTTTGATAACCCGTCAGTCTGTTTCTGTCACTGGTTAGTAACCACTGGGTCGTCATAGGGACGGCGTGATCGCAGTCGACAAAGACAGCAGCAAGTTCACCGACGAATACCTGCCGGAGCAGCGCTCTCACCTCTACGGCATCACCATAGCAACCACCCACTGTCTACCAGGTGAGATGGAATGGAGTCTTCAAGTAGCATTTTTATAGCCTTTCCTAAACTAGATGTAGATCTAGATCAAACACAAATGGGTTTTATCTGGACAAGACAGCAGCAGATAGATCGGCCGGCCTTCTCTACACTGCAAAAACACAAAATATTACCAAGTATTTTAGTCTGGATTCTAGTGAAAATATCTTGAAATGAGACAAAACTAACTTATAAGTAGCTTTTCAGTGAGATATTAGAGCTTATTTCAAGTAATTAATTCATTAAAATTGATGGAAAAGTTCTAGTTCACTGGCAGATTATTTCACTTATTATGAGACATTTTCCTCATGTTGTAAGTGAATTTATCTGCCAATGAAACTAGAATATTTTCATCAGTATTAAGAATTTATTTACTTAAAACAAGCTAATATAAATTGCTGAATGGTTTCATGTTGGTTTTATCTTATTTCAACATACAATATATACACTACAAACTAAACCAAAAATACTTGATAATATTTTGTGTTTTTGCAGTGAAAGGTCTAAAAATCATCCTCTGTCCTCCGTTTCTCTACAGACTCCCGTCTGCATGTTTTCAGTTAATCATTAAGTTTAATAACCTCAGCACCTTTTTGACAAATTTAGCAAAATATAGCATAATATAAATGCCCGTCATGTGGGGATCTTACTCATAGTTGCCTTTAAATTGAAACATTGCTCAGTTCTTTAGCGCGGCTCATAAAAGAGACCAGATCCACCTGGCCTGTGGGGCGGCCGTCCTGACTCAGTGTGTGAACCGAGCAGCCATGATTACACCGTCACTGACGACCCTCTGCCTGTACTTTGACTGGGTCATCATGTCTGACGTGTTAATGAGTGCAGATGTCCTCAGGGCTGTTTCTCAAACACCTTCAAAGTGCGACGCAGCCTCTCTAAACACAGGATAATCCCCAAAGTGGCACCCTGGCAGATGTCACACATCTGCACTGCGCCGATCTCGATGATGTCCGCCGCTCCCTTCAAAGGTGCCTGATGACAGCTCTAAAGCGCTCATGCTAGGTGTTTGGGGGTGAAGACGTTAGCCGCTGTTCTGTTACAAATGTGCTGCAAGACTTTGTCAAAAAAAGACAATTTCACAATTGTATTGTTTCCATTAAATACGAAACTAAATTAAAATCACATTAGGTTTGTTTAGAAGTCATTAAAATCTGTCACATCATCATCCTTCTACTACTTCATGTTGTCTTCTTTGTTGTTTCCACCAGTAGAAACTGGTTACTCGTAGTAGTGACTCGTGATTTTTAAAAAGTATTTCTATTGGAGTTTAGCAAATAGGCTAATTTAAGTATAGACAAAACACCACCTTATCCACCCCCTTTTTCGCTAGTTTTTAGCAAAAACATTTTTTTTAATTGGTATTTTAATTTGCACAATAATATAAATAGAAACAATGCTTGTGTTGAAGATGTCAACACACTAGCAGCATTTCCAATACAAATGTGTGCAAAACGTCAACATTCAACTAATGTTGAAAAACCACAACTTTGCAATTCTATTGTTTCCATTAAATCCAAAATTAAATTAAAATTATGTGAATAAGTTTGTTAGAAGATAAGTCATTAAAAAACGTCATGCAGTCGTCCTCCTACTACTTCCTGTTGTCTCTTTTGTCGTTTCTGTCAGTAGCAACATTCAAACATGTGACTCATGATTTGAAAAATGTTTTTCCATTGCAGTTTTGCGAAATAGCCAATTTCAATAGACGTCACGGAACTAATCTTCTGCTCTCGTTTCACAGGGAGCCTCTAACGACGAACCAGCAGTCCTTTGGTGCTACAGTTGCTTAATGGAAGCAAGAGTTACAACCCTCACTGTCCTCAACCTAAAATATAACCCAAAGTAAATGTTTTGTAAATTTGTTTTATACCTCATTTTTTTCCTACTGTTTTGAGTTATTTTGTTTTCTATCAAAGCTACAAAACAAAAGATTTTAAAAGTTCTTCACGAGTGTTTTCTGATCACTTAGGGAAGTAAAAAGTTGGAAGCAGTTAATCAACTTTGAATTTCACTAAACTGGTGTAAAACTTTGATGCTGGTTTGTGCCACTATGGTTTGAAAGAGATAAATAAATGTTTCCAGAGGTCATTGAAGGTCAACAAAAAAATCGAACAAATTTGGTTTCAATCAGCTGTACTACACATTCAGGCTACACAAACATAGCACAATTAATTTATATCAGTTTTGTTAAAAGCTTAAAGGTATAGCGGCACAAACTAAAACATTTAAGACCAATTTAATTCTGCAGTATGATTCATGCTGTCTTAATTTAGAATAAATTTTGGTCTATAGCTGGTTAGCCGTTAACTTAGCTACTTATTCTAAATACAATGCATCTACTACAGGTAAGATATTGACTGCTTTTGTCTCTACGGAACCTGGGAAACAGAACAGCATCAGGGTTTTTCCGTTCCATTCAACTTCAGTGACTTTTTAAGTAATGTGTGTGCTTTCTTATTAATAATTATTTGGATTCAGCAGTATTAGCGTTGCTCCAGAGCCAGGAGCTGGCAAGTTAAGCTGCATGTCAACAAGAACTACAACAAATGTTGGTTTTATTTGGTGTCATTTCTTCAGTTTAAAGAAGCTTTGCAGCTTGGGCAAAGCGCTTGAATCTGCGGTTCGGACATAAATGGTGCCAATCAGACTGATGCCAGCAGCAAACCTGTTTTATTAACAATAAAATACATTTCTGAACCGAAAGCAGCACAACCCCAGATTGCAGCAGCTGCAGTCCTGGATTTCCCACAGGAGAAAATGTTTTATTTTGCTGATTATTTTGACATTTTAAACCTTTTCTTGTTAACGAGATGTGATATTTATATCAATAAAATGTGATTTGATACAAGTTTGTTTGTTTTGCTGTTGTACAAATCACATCCCATGTGATTTAAACCGCCACAAAATGAACATTTATTAAAAAAAAAAACTATCAGAGTTCAACACAATCCTCCACTTTTGAGGAATTTCATTTCTTTACCAGAACTACTACAACAGTTTCCTTCTGAAAGAAAACAAATCTTTGCATCTGAAACTTGGACCTTTGATCAGTTTGTCCAAATTGGCCCATTTCATGCAACAACTGAAAAAAAGAAACATTTCCTTCAGATGTCTTTGAACAAAAAAAAAGTCGCTTTTCTCTGCAAATCAACTCCAGCGACCTTGGCCTCTCATCTGCCGACCTTGCCCAGCCGGTGGTCCGTCTTAGGGTCGGCTATGATGGCCTGGACGGCGACGATGGCCTCGTTGATCTTCGTCTGCAGCTCCCGCAGCTCCTCGATGTGCAGCAGGCGCAGAATCTGGGCCGCTTCGTTCAGGGTCGCGTCTGCCCAGGGGGAAAGAGGAGGAATGTTGTTACCGCGCGCGTTTGAATAAAAAAAAAACCAAACAAACAAGAAATACAAGGGGTTTAACCTCACTCACCTCCAGTGTCGAAACCCAGAATGTGTTTATCCAAAGCGACCGGAACCCCCTGCAAAGACCCGCAGAGCGTTTTTAGTTTTAAATCAGAGTTCAGATAAATCAGAGTTCATGTCCTCAGCTCACCTCTCTGTTCTGGCTGGCCTTAGCGATGGCCTCTGGTGAAAGTCTCTCCTGGATCAGGATACGGATGGCCTGCCAAGAACAGGAAGATGCACTGATTAGAGAGCATTGCTGCAATTCCTAATAAAGAAATCAAACTCCGTCTGATTTGGAATTTTTAAAAATCTCCATAAAAAAAAGCAATTTCAAATTAAGACCTTAAATTCACTGAGAAACAATAAGTTGGCCTTACATTTTGTGACAGGACTATTTAATCTCATAATCTCTAACTACTTACATTTACTCAATTGAATGTATTTTTAGAAGTAGTTTTGCTATGGTGTACACTTTAACTTGAGAGAAATTTCTGGATTTTCTACCCGCTGAATGAAAAACAAACCAAACATGACACACAGCTGCAGTTTCATGTAAAGTTTTATACGTTTTTTATTGAAAGAAACTTATTTATTTTGCCTTATTTTTGCTATTATTTTTGCTGTTCAGATGAATTATTATCATTAAAATAACAAGGTTTCCACTAAACTTTATATTTTGGTCCATCTAATTACACAATTTTTAAATATTAAATGACAATGTGAGTGTATTTTTTACTCTTGAGTAATTTCTTTGTTGTGCTACTTTGTGTGGGTTTATCCATGAAAACCCAATGAACCCCCAATAAAATCTGCTACAGATTGTAGCAGATTCATGTGGATGACATCACACGTTTCTCACCTTTAGCATGACCAGGTAATCGTCATGCCGCTGTATTTTGAGGATGTTGGCCAATGCTGTGACTCCTGCTTTAAAATCTGGGGAGTTATCTAAAAAAATCAGAAAGAATCAGAAAAACAAACATTGAAATCAACTGAAACAGTGAAAGGAAACAGAGACGGAAGTTGACTTACCGTCGAGGTTGAGGAGAGGATCCACGGCTTTATCGCTGTTACCCGACGTGTCCAGCTGGCAGTTCTTATACTTTTCAACTGCATAACAGAAGAAAATAAGTTGTGTTGCGCCTCCATCTAGTGGTCATCTTCAGTATTACACCTGAGGAAAACTTAGGACGGGATTTGTTTCTACTGCCTTCAAAATGTTAGCAAATGAAAATGATTGTTTTGATGTGAGTTTGTAATCTGGTGATTTTGTTTTAATATCCTGTAAAGGCTAGAGTAAATCATTTTTAAGGACTGTATGTAAATTTGCTGCTGAAAACAGCCGGTAAAGAAACAGTGGAAACGGGAGGAAAAATGACTATTTGTACACATTAGATTCAGTGTATGATGGTCATTGCAAGTAGAAAGAAGGAGAAAAACTCCAGAATAAAAAAATTTTTTTTTTAGATTGGTCTCAAAATTTTTTTATTGAAAAACAAATTGGAAATTTCTGAGTTTGAAAAGTTGAAAATTTGCAAAAACAAAAACTTCTAGGAAATCTGTTACAAGTTATATTTATTATATCCACCAAAAACACAAGTCTAAAACATTAGACTTTGAATTTTCCATGTTTAATTCTTGATTTTCTTAGATTCATCTAATAGACTCCTTTTTTTTGTATATTGTTTTTATCGGCTCTAGTGGCCTCCATTTGATAGTAGGCAGACAGGAAGGCTGGTATTGAGGGAGGGGGAAGACGTGCGGTGAATGTGGCCTGGTCGGGAGTCGAGCCGGCGACAGCCGCAGCAAGGACTCAGTCTTCAGTATGTGGGTCGTGCCTTATCCCCTGCGCCACCACGGCTCACCCTTTTTTCTATCTTCAATGGTGCTAGTACGTCATAATTGTTGAAAATAAAGTCATGTACCAAACGAAGAATTGTGTGTTTTTTTCTTCTTCACTTTTTTGTGACTTCCGCTCTCTAATTTGGTTGTTTTAAATCTACTGCAGGTGCTAAATTCGTCCAGGAAGATTCACAAAGCAAACCTGTCTGTAAAAAATGTTGCTTGATCAAATAAAATCAGATCTATTTCCTGTACGTCTTACCATTGTCTCCATATTCGTAGCGTACAGCCAGACCCAGCAGCCAGTCCAGGGCCTCCTTCTTCTCCTGAACTCCAAAGGGACAGTTCAGATCCAGCAGGTACTACAGAAACAGAAGCAGAAAGCTGTAAACTCAGGTCATGGTGTCCAGATCGTCCAGAGGTCTGGACAGTCTCACCTTCTCATAAGCCTTGGGCCAGTCTGAACTGGGAATGTTCCTGAGGTTGCCTCTGTCCTCGATCTTATAGTGTCGGATCTTCTGGTCCTCCAGCCACACGATGCAATTTCTGAACTGGGTTTCATCTGAGCAAGAGTCAAAATGTGGCCATTAGTACAGAAATGGGCTGGTGCCTATATTAAAATCATACCAGAAATCTTCATTAATATCCTTTAACATTTTTAATATAAGAATATTAACGTCTAATAACATTAGTAATTAGATTTGCTCAAATAGGACGCATTAAACTGCACTGGTATTCATTTAAAGCGTAGAAAGCCTCCAAATATTCCTATTTTTAGTCTGGCAATTCACTGTCTCCTTATAGCGACACGGTTCAGAATACGTACGCACGTCAGCTAGCGCCGTGAAAACCTGAACGAAACCGGCTAACCAGTCACTTTTCCCCTCACCTGCGCAGTCAAATCCGTTCGGGTCATGATAGTCTAGCGCAGTCAGTTTCCTCCGAAACATTTCAGAGCAAATATTTAGCGCAAAACCTTCGCTTTTCTTATTTAGACACTGGACTTGAGCGGCTACTGCTCTGCTAACGTCTTGTGTACAGCAGTGCGCATGCGCCTACGTAGGACCCTACTTGTTCTCAACTGACCTTTCAAAATAAAATCCTTAATAACCAAAGAAGGAAATTTAAACGTCACTTTTCTTTAAAAAAACACTAATTATTTTATGATAGGTTTTGGTTTTTGATCTAAAATTTGAGTAACGATGTGGTTTTGTAGCATAAAAGACAAAACATTATTTGTAACAAAAAAGGATTTTTTAAAATGTATTTTAAAAATCTGACAAGTGTCTCAAATTGCTGTATTTTACATCAAATAAAAGTATCATATAAAGAGCACTACAACTGTACTTGACCTTTTGTTGGAAAGTTGACTTTTTTAAATAAACATTTGTCTTGAGAAATTTCAACTTTATTCTGAAAAATACAACTTCCTTCCTCCTCGATAATTCCCATTTTCCGTTAACTTTTCAAATTTCTACTGGCGCTATGGTGGCATTTTTTACTTTTGAAAAATATTTCTACTTTCTTCTCAATACGTTTTCACGTTAGTAGTGGAAACACACACAATTATGTTGATTGTTCTCATATATGGAAACGTCCTGTCTTGTTTTATTTTGCACAGATATAATTTTAAATTAAATCAATGCTTATTTCCAAATCATTCTCTGCCTTATACTAATGTCTGATTGTCCTAAAACACCTGCCACTAAATTCACTAAGATTCACTGAGCAAATATTGGAATACAGTTAGAAACCAACAACCATAGCACTATTTAAAGGGTCAGTACACCAACTGCACATTATTATAGACTTTGTTATTAACAGTTATGGCATTCTGACTTAGCGGTTAAGTAGGTTAATGAGTTTTACACGGTGTGTTGTAGTTGACTGCAGCCTGATCCCGCTTTAAATACACTTTGAAACCACGACAACGCGTGTATATCTATCTAGTTATCATATTATATCATATTATAAACAATTTAATGACTTATTTTCGTCATAACTTGTTGCGTATGTTGGACTGACAACTCCAACCGTCGGACTTCTTAATGCGCATGCGCGGGCATGCGTACTCACTGCATGTATGCTATGAATAGAGATAGATTGATAGAACAGAAATGACCGATCAGGGGAATCAACACCAAAAAAACAAACATTTCCCACACAAAAAGAATATCCAGTCTGTTACGCTTAATGTCTATATTGTGGTTATTAATATGTTTTCGCCTGAGCGCAGCGGTGGTTGATTAGCTGATTTAAACAGCTGCTGTACTGACTTGGTGGCGGGTCGTTTAGTGCTAACGGAACCAAAACACACCGAACTGGAAGCACATGCTGAGGTTATCAAAGTCAATAGCAGCTAACAGTTAGCCTAGCATAACTGACCCACTGCTCACGTGTTCAGTCTTTTCTTTGAATTAAAACTTTTCCTCACCTGTGAAATCTGAAGCCCTTACTACGATTATCTATGGTTGAATTAACTGATAAACATGGGGTCCGTTGTTCCGATTCTTTGCGTCATTGTAGTATTTTCCTGACTCAATGTACAGAAATGGCACATGTGTGACGTACGATAAATATATGCAACGCTATGTATTGTATGTCCATCAATGCTGCTGCCTCGCGCTCTGTTCTGTCAAGTTACATAGTGATGCATTCAATGTTGTCGGAAAAAAGAGTTTTATGCGCTTAATATCCGATTTGCCATAACTATTAAATTCATAGTCGCCATCTGGGGTGGCAAGAATCTAGTAGATCCGCCCCTGGTTTTATGGGTTTTTGTTATTAAAAGGTGATTTTGAGTTTACTTTTTACTTTATTTTTCTTCTCATCTCGATAGTAATTTACAAACGGGTAAAGAAAAAAAATTACTTTATTTTCTTTCCTGTGTCCGAGTCAGTATTTGATTTATGAGAAATTACTTGCACCACAAATTTAACTAGAAAAATAGCTGTTCCTGCGAAACAGCCGTGAGAATGCATATTAGCAGAATGTCTGCTGCAGAAATGCAAGAAAAAGTAGAGAAGCATAAGAAGTGAAGGAAAGCAGAAGAAATGGAAATAGTTTAAATAGTTTAAACAGTAAAAATAATCAAAAAGCATAAATTTAGCATAAGCGGAATTCAGTACAAAACTAGAAAATTCCTGCAGA
>CAEGAF010013126.1:0-29227 GCA_903067075.1 Micropoecilia bifurca
AAAACAATACACAGAAATGGAAAGTTTAACTTTTCTTAAACCCATTTCAGTATATAGACCAAAGTTAATTTAACAAAGAAATGGGTGTCAATATTTTAACACTTTCAAAAGTGTTACTTTAACATCAGCTGACTTGGACACATATAGACACTTTTGGGTGTTAATTCAACACTGGCATTTTTACAGTGTACTGATAAGCAGCAGTGTCCCGTGTTTCTTTCAGCACGTTGTTGGCGGGTGGAATGGGGTCCGTGATGCTGGACCGGTACGGCTGGGAAAGCATGTTCTACTGTACTGGTCTGCTGGCTGGACTCTGGGCCGCCACAGTGAAGTGTTACTTATTAAGAGGTAAATCTGGCTTCTGGACATCTTGATCTGTAAAATATTTTAGACATCAACATTTAAAATCACTTTATTGTTTTGTTATTGTTGCTGTTTATTATATTTTCTGAAATTTATTGGGGACATTTTACATATAAAGAGGATAACATGAGGAGGTTTTCAGAAACAATAAATAAATACCTTATTACATTAATATGAATAAATTTGGTTGCCATGTTTAAAGTGTCAAGAGACAGAAATGATAAAAATAAATTATACCATAACACTAAAAAATGCTAAATTGTGTACATAACGAATAAAGGAACTTGAGCAAAAGTTCACATGTCTAACACTGCATATTTAAAATCTGTAAAAATAATTAACATAGCATGACTAAACACTACAGAATAATTGGTAATGATAAAGTGTATGAAGAACAAGAATAGATAGTAAAACTCCTAACTAAGTAGTAAAAACAATCATTAACAACTAGATAACTGGAAAACAAATAACAGAAAACGAGTATAACATAAACAAATATGAAGAGATGAATAAATACTGCTACAATATTATTAGAAAAAATACAGTAAAAATAAAAGGAACATCAAATTAAACAAAACAAATTAAAAATTAACCAAGAAAAACAACAGATACATTAATAAATTAGTAAAAAAAAAGTATAAAAAAATATAAAATCAGATGTTGAGGGTTATGTCATAGCATTTTATTCTGAATATTTTACTAAAGGTCGTTTGAATTGTCAAATGTCTGTTTTGTTCAGTTTAAATCTGACATTTACTGTCGTTTCTCAGGCGACGTTGCAGTGAAGCAGATGGAGAAAAGGAGCAAAATTCAACCAAGTTTGTCCAGAAAACGTTGGCTGCACCTTTTCAGAAAGCCTCCAGTTTGGTACAACTTCCAGAAAACTTTTTCCGGTGGAATTGGTGGAGTGTTTCCTCTTCACTCTGCGGGTCGTTTCTCTCTCAGGGCCATGGTCTTCGCTCACATGTGCATCTGCAGCACGTCCTACACGCTGCTGTCATGGCTGCCGACGTTCTTCAAGGAATCGTTTCCTCACGCAACCGTAAGTCCACAACGTCGCTGAAGTCTCCGATGAATCTCTGCTCTGGATTGACTTCAGTATCTGTGTGTTTTGCAGCCCTGGGTGTATAATGTGGTTCCCTGGCTGATGGCCATCCCTTCAAGTCTCGCTGGAGGATTTGTGTCGGATTTTCTCATCGCAAAAGGTACGAAAGCAAAATGTGTGGTGGATCGTAAAGTTGTCGGGTCTTTTGAGGAAATCAAATTTGCAGGTTTTTGTTTTGTTTCTCTGCAGGATACAGTGTCTCATCTGTGAGAAAAATAATGCAAGTAAGTGTATAAATTACTGCAATGTTTTCATGTTTTATAAACTGAAACGTGTTTCTGATCTATTGGTGGTTGGGTTTGCATTTTGTTCCAGATTGAAGTAAAATATGGAGAGATATAGAACCAGTATCGCCGATACCGGTTTTTTTATTTATTATTTTAATTTGACTTATCATCAAACTTCTGACCTTTAAGTTGTTTTGTGTTTTTTTCCTCTGAATTACAGCTTTGGAAAAAATTAAGACAATGATCAGTTTCTCAAATTTTACTCCTTATAGGTAAATGTTTGAGAAAAATAAACATTGTTTCTTTATTCCATGAACTACTGACAACATGTCTGTGAAACTCCAAGCAAAAATGTTGTCTTTATTTGCAGAAAATGGTCAAAATAATGAAAAAGATGCAGTGATTTCAGATCTAATAATGCAAAGAAAACAAGTTGAAATTCATTTAGAAACAACAACAATAATGTTTTAACTCAGAAATCTGGAGGAAAATTCAGTCGGGTTCAGTGCAGTGGCCTCTTAGTTTTTCCAGAGCTGAATTTTAAAACCTGAATTTTAAAACATATCAATGCGATAAAGAATAATAAAAAAAAAAAAAACGCAAAACAAATTTGTGTGAATTTGTTTCTTAATAAATGAAGTGGAAATCAAAACAAAATCTTTTTTGAGGTAAAGATGAGAAACTATGACACAAAAATAAAATAAAATTTGAAGAGGGAATCTAAAGCATCAAACTTATCATGCTGGTATTGATCCAATATTTATTTATTTGTTTAATTTTTTTTGGTTTTAAGATATAAAAAGAAATTGTCTCTATATATGTTTTGCCCCAAACTCCTCATGTTGCAGTTTTTGCTTAACCTGGTTCAACATCTGTAAATAAAATCTGCTAATGATGGGTATAAATAACTATAAATATATAACAAATAAATAACAGATCAGCGATGCGCCGTACTGATGCTTCGTTTGCTACAAATAATCAAACGTTCACTAAAGGAATCATATGTTGTTCCATTCTGGACAATAAAAAATATATTTACAAAAGAAATTAAATATTTCAATGTATTTCTGATGTTCTATAAAATAAGCTTAAGTGGTTAAATTAAAAATCTGGAGAATAATTTGTTTTTAAAATAATTGTTAGCTGCCTCTGTTATAAATGTTGTCCCTCTGAGTGTGTGTGTGTGTGTGTGTGTGTGTGTGTGTGTGTGTGTGTGTGTGTGTGTGTGTGTGTGTGTGTGTGTGTGTCTGCAGTCTGGTGCCATGGGTCTCTCCAGCATGTTTATTCTGCCTCTGTCTGGATCCGTCTCCTTCACGTCGGCTGTCGTCTTCATTTCTGCTGCCGTCGGTTTCACCACCTTCACTGCAGGGTTCGTCAAATCAGCCCAAACTGGCACTTTTTAAAGTTAATATTAAGGAGTTTTTGACTTAAAACAAGCTCATGTATCTTACTGAAAAGTTACTTGTAAGTTAGTTTTGTCTTATTTCAAGTCTATTAAGACTTTTGCACTAGAAACTGGACCAAAAATACTTTGTAAGATTTTGTTTTCTGTCGTTTTTATCAAGCTGAAATTATATAGGCGAGAAAGTTTATAGAAAGGAAAATGAAGTGCAACAGAGGAGGTTTTATCAATGTTTGTCATTGTTTCATGTGTTTCAGTGGCGTGTCTGTGAATGTGCAAGATCTGACTCCATCGTGTGCTGGAGCGCTTTACGGTGAGGCTTCAACGCTTTCTTCTCGTTTAGTAGTTGGTTTCTCTAGGCAGATTGTTTCACAAAAATCAAAGAGAGAAAATCAATCTTTACTTTTAAGACATTTATAAAATATAATATTCTATCAGGGAATATGACTCAGAGTGCTTTATCATTACAAAGATATGCTTTCTATCCATCTAGCTATCTTGGCTTATGTTAACATAGCATAGCTTAGCTTGTATTAGCTTAGCTTATATTAATATAGCTTAATTTATCTTAGCTTAGCATCATAACTTAGCGTAGCTTAGCTTATCTGGGCTTATTTACTCATTGTAGCTTAGCTTATATTAACTTAGCTTATTTTGACTTAGTTTAACTTATATCAGCTTATCTTTTCATAGCTTAATTTGGCATTTCGAAGATGCAGCCATTTCCTAAAAACTCTAAAGGTTTGGTGGAAGGAAGAAGGTTTTTTTAATTGAATTGTAATTAGTGTGTTTTGTGAAAATAGAAATCCTTTTGTTGTGTCACACGATAAACAACTGGATGTTACTGCTGATGAAAAAACGATGATAGCAGGAAGTGGTGGGAGGATGATGGCGCTGAATGTTTTTCAATAAATTATTGCGTAAACAATCTTACTCAAGTGCGAATTTAGTAGCATTTCTTGTTGAATGGAAACACTGCAATTGCAAAACGTTTTTATCAACGTTAGCAGAATATCAAAGTTTTGCATAAGTTGCTAATGGAGACACAGCTTATAAATCTGTTACTGTTAAATGTGGTTTTCTTTCTACTGCTCTTTTAAATTAAAAACCTTTTGTTTCCCTGTTCATTTGAAACTAAATGAATCAAATAAATAAAACCAGTTACTGGACTTCTTCCCTCTGTGTGTCTCAGGGTTTATGAACATGATGGGAGCCTTTATGGGTGAGTATTCAGACCTGGAACCTTCCAGATGTTGGCTGTGAATGTTTGTTTCTGAGTTCTGCTGCTGTGTGTCGACCAGGTCTGGTTCTGTGTGTTTCTGAGTTCTGCAGGTCTGGTTCTGTTTGTTTCTGAGTTCTGCCTGTTGTGTGTCGACCAGGTCTGGTTCTGTGTGTTTCTGAGTTCTGCCTGTTGTGTGTGACGTAGGTCTGGTTCTGTGTGTCTCTGAGTTCTGCCTGCTTTGTGTCGACCAGGTCTGGTTCTGGTGTCGTTCTCGGGTTACCTGATCGAGGTCACCTTGTCGTGGTCCGTCATCTTCTCCATCGTCATGCTGGTAAACGCCACTGGTCTCGGCGTCTTCCTCGTCTTCGGAGACGCTCAACGCGTCGACCGGCAGGAGGACGGCCAGCTCATCGTGGTTTAAATCATCCTGCGTTATTTAACTTAGATTATTATATTTATTTTTTATATTTTTATTTTGATAAGGCAGAGAACCATGTAGAAAAATACTAGTATTCATCAAAGCTCTGAATATTTTCTGTTGTAGAGAAAAACATCAGTCAAGTCTGTAGACATGCTGAAATGAAGAATCTGAATATTTTTTTGTCATGCACAACAACACATTAAGCTGCATTGTACAAATATTAAAAATATAATTTAAGAAAGTTGTGCTTTCATAAGATAATATTTACTTTATTATTAAAGTTTTTCATTGTTTCAAACTTAAAGCACAAGCTGGAAAGTCTGAAAATATTTAATCCAGTTCATAAAGACCTTCATTAATCACAAAGAGAAATTAAATGTTGTAACTTGTATAAATCAAGTTTCTTCAAAGAGTTGCATTAGCTGCTGATGGATGATCTCCTGTAGCAGTCTGTGTTACTTTATTAACGTCTATTTATTCAGCCTGGTGAGATCAAGCTGCACACTTTACAACAAACATTATCAATAGTGTAGCAATAATAAAACAGTAAAAGCAGACGAGGGGACGGGGTCAAATTGAATTTTAAAGTTTTAGCTGAAATATGCACGTTTGTGAGAGTCTTCTCTAAAATACCTTTAAAAGTTCCTATTGGGCCTCTGTCTCTTTAAGAACGGCTGCTCTTTCTGAAACTGCGCCCTCAGGAAGTCGTCACATCATCTATAGTAACGTCTTTAGCATCGCTGCACAGCTGGTATAATGAGCTCGTTCCACTAGGTGTTTGCTAATTGCTGCTGGCTAGTTTGAAGAAGCTGAGTGGGGGAGGAGCTTCATCTCGAAGGCGGAGCTAAGTCCATTTTGCACAGCTGAATGGTTGCCATGGAGATTAAAGGATTTCTCAAATATGCATGAATGAATTTAAAAAAACATTCCAGGTATGTTTTTGATGAGGGAATAACTTTATAACCTGATAAAAATCTGGAAATGTTTATTTAACATTATGCTGCTGGCCCTTTAAGAGGCATTCCCTGTTTTATCCCATACCAGAATTTAATTAAATGCTAATTCAGTCAAAACTTCTATAATTGCTCTGTTCATGATCTTAGCATGCTGGAGCAGCTTCTGTTTTTTTTATTGTTGTTTTGGTTTAGGAGCTGCATGTTCAGTTTTTCTTTCTCTGGTATGGAATGTTGTGCAACTGGAACAATTTTTGGCTTTTACTTTTAAATACGTGTAACCGTGGCAACAACAGCTGCTTAGCATATCAAAAGCTGAAATAAAACTACGACTCCAAATTCCAGAACAGTGGGAAAGGATGGAGGCTTCATGAATGCAGAGAGGAGGAAGAAGTTCAAAAAAAGATTATATCCTCAACTTCAACATCTCTCTGCTCTACTTTCTACTCAAACGGCTAAAAAGATTTAAAGAAAGCAGCAAAAGCAAATGAGAAGGATTAGCAGTGCTTAAGACAACAGCAACTTGTTGCTGTGAATTATCGTCTCTGCTGTCCAAAGGTTGAGCTGTTAGCATGTTATGACGATCAGCAGCAGAGTCTTCAGTCAGAGGCCTCTTCAGATTTGTTGCGAGTCTGACTGCTGCTGGATGATTTTCATTTAATTTCACTTACACTTCAGCTTTTGCTGTTTCTTTTTTGTGTTTAGTATTTTTAAGTATTATACATAAAAAGGTTTTATTTTGAAATCCTCTTCCTGTTCATCATGACACTGACCCAGTGATCTCATCCAAACATGGAGGCACCAACAAATAACCTGTAATCCTGTAATAACTTGACCGCATAAGTGGTTCAGTATTTATCAATGAAACTCATTTATCCGTTTATGAAAATTTTTCATTTATTTTTTTCCTTTTCCAAATTGTGTGTTGAATCCTGGCTGTTACATTGAATTTAATGACATGAGTTTTGTTTATCATTGTAACTTATTAATGTGATAATTATTTCATGAACCCCTGGGGTTTTACAACACCTCATACATTAAAAACTATATGAATGATGAATAATAAAATGATCTTGGATCTACAAAAAACATGAAAATATCAGAATTTTCGGAAGTCAAAAATGTTCAACTTTTAATGCTCAGAAATCTGCACGTTTTTTTTGAGAATTTCTACGATTAATCTAAAAATTTCTGAATTTTTCTAGCAAATGATCAACAACTGAAACTCAGCAAATGTCCAAAAGTCAGACATTTCAAACTGTTGAAACTCAGGCATTTCCATGCCTTTTCTAGAAAAAATTCTGAGATTAATTTAAAAATATATGTAGTCATAGCAAATTTCCTACTTTTGAAACTCAGAAATTTTGATGTTTTTCTAGATTTTTTTAGCTTAATCTCAAATTTCCTTTTTTTAAAATTTATATTAAATTTTCAACTGTAGAACCTCAGAACATTTCCAAAAGTTAAAACTTTTCAACGTTTTTCATGTTTTTCTCTACAAAATATCAGATTCATTTCAATATTTCTGAGTTTTTGGTGTGAAATGTGCTCTTCGGTTTCTTTTTTCCATCTACAATAAGCCGTCACTGAATGGGCCAAATTCGTACCAGCACTTTTGAACTGCAGTTGAGGACCAGACAAAACCACTTCGAGGGCCACAAATGGCCCCCGGGCCGCCCTTTGGGCTACATGTAACGTACTGTGGCCATGAGGCAACTGAGCTGCGTTTCTTTTCTGGTATCACTGTTGGAGTTCTGGTCAGGTCTGGTTTCAGGACCCTGGTCAGCGCTGCTCAGGTCGGTGGTGTCCTGTTTATTTATTTATTTATTTATTTATTTATTTATTTATTTATTTATTTATTATTTATTTTTCTGAGACGAACGGCTGGATGCGCGTCATGACGTCACCGCTTCAGACCGGCCGGGTCCGTCGTTCATGTTGCGAAATGCTTAATAACAAAACCCGAACAGAGGATGATTGACTCATTATTATTTAATGGTCAAACTGGATCTCAACAAGCCGTTGATTTTAATGTATTATTATTACTGGAAAAGCTGACTGGGGATCAGCGGAGCTTCATCACGCCGATAGACAGTCCGGCCTTTTTTCTTCTTCTTCTTCTTCGCATCCATCGTCTGTTTAGACGCTCTGAACACGGACACTTACACCGGAGAGGCTCCGCTGGTTCATGTTTTGAAACGAAGCGATGCCGTCATATCTTTTGGCATTTAAATGCAGCTTCCGCCGCAGATTGGACCGATAACGGGCCGAACCGGACAGCGACGCGGGCCGCGCCGACGGGACGTTTCAGCACGAAACGGTTCCACCTGCGGATGGGGACCGGATCTCCGCTCCTCGTGTTCACGGCGGACCTTGATTTATTAGCCGTACAATTAAGGCACGCGGTGAATGCCAAGAGAGGGATCACGCGCTGCACGCGGCATCTGACCTGGACCCGAGCAGGTTTAAAACACCTGCTGGCTGTTTACCTGGAATCCAGCTGTTCTGCTGTTGTTTTAACTGATAAACACGTGAAGGACAGGAAATCAGTCACTTCAGCTCATGTATTGGCTCCTTCATTGCATGAATTTAGTGAGATAGGGGTGTGCAAAGTGTGGTACCGGGGCCATTTGTGGCCCCAGGATGTATTTTAATTGGAACAAAAATACTTTTAAATTAAAATCTACTTACAAAAATGTTAGGTGTTACAACGTGATCACATCTTGATGTGTCTGAAGCAGTCGTCCGGGTCCACAAAAAATAATTAAATATTTCCGTTTTATGTAGCTATTATCTGAGTCTGGAGAATCTCTTATTTTGAAAATCCTTTAACCGGATTCTCTCGGTCACGTCTTGCGCGCCAACATTGAGCCCACAAGCAGCAAAATGAGTAAGAAACAGATCAGATGAAAAGCTTCTTTGGGAAGAGGAAAGGCCCATAGACAGGTGAATGCATGTAGGCGATTTCCACATTATAAGCCGCTCTGCGTAACATGCGGCGACCGGTTCGCTAATGAGGCAATGAAGCTTCAAACTGCTTCGCCTTGTAGAGCCCAAACAGGCTGGGCATATAAGCAACACTTCGGTCTCATTGCCTCTCATCACTCCCAGATGGGACCATCTCGTTGCAGAGAAATAAGCTCAGGGCTCCCATTTGTCATTATCATTTGTTAACATTTTCATGAAAGTTAAATATTAGTTTTTGTGGCGCATCTGTATCTTATTTTCAAGGGATGTGTAAACATTACCATAGCGAAACCAGAGTCAGAGAGCGTTTGGGCAGTGGTCAAGAGGAGATGAGTAGAGCTTGTGAGTCTTAAGTCTGGTTCACACAGTAGGCCGATTCACCAAACCTCTGTAACCACAGAGCTGATAAAAATACCACAGGTTGGATCAGTTCCTGTGTCCAGTCACACGGCTGTTTGGGATTCCCTCCGTGCTTACGTCACCGCGCTTTCTACCAACCTGTCAACAGGTAGCTCTTGATCCCAGACAGGGAAAAACCCCACAGGCTGCGATAAAAAAGCCCAAGACAATCCAACGTGTTGAATGTGCCGGATGTTCGGTCCCGGAAGTCCCGCTGCTCTACGTTACACCCAACACACTGCAGGATGATCCGTTAGGATTATGGCAAGCGACAGAACGTTCTAAGATGGCCGTAAACGGAAAATCGGGCCAATTTCTAAAAATTGCGTCATGTGAACCAGCGTTTAGCGGTAACAGCCTGTCTGCCGGTTCACCCTCCGCAGTAAAACTGCCGAACCTTGAGTGGTCCGCGGTGATAAACAGGTTTGGACCACTTCTATAAATTGGTACACACAAAGTTAGACAACTGCATTTACTTTACTTGAGTAACTTTTTGGAGAAATAAAATTACTTTTACTTGAGTAATTTTATTTTGAAGTATTTCTTCTCAAAACTTGTGGATTTTCTACTGAATGATGAACAAGTTTTAACCAAAAATTCACCAGTTTTATATTGAAAAAATAATTTTGAATTTTTTTTCTTGTAATTGTTGTATAAATTATTTTCAATTTGGTTGGTGTCATAATGTAATTTTTACAAAATACAATTTTACTCTTACCCAAGTCATTTTTTTACATCTGCTTTAAACTTGTACATGTTGAAGTAGTCCTGCTATTACTAGAGTATAATTTTGGATACTTGTCCCTCTGAAAATAGAATATAAGCAGCTAATTTCTCTCTTAAAGGTTAGCAACTGTCTAAAGTTTGGTGAAATAAAGTCGAACAACAAAATAAACATTTCCGGAAAGTTACTGCAGACCTTTGCTTCCTCTATCCATCAATACTCCCTGCAGAAATAATTTACATTCAAGATCCAGGTATTTCTACTCTTTTACACATTTAAAGTTAAATTTTTGTGGGCACTGCTCATTTGTTTGTACTTTTTATACGTTGTAAAATGTATAAAATACATTATAAACCTGCATAACTCAGTGCTGCAGCTGAGGTTCCCCACTTTGGGAAAATAAATATTTCTATTCCATTTTCCTATTTTTAAAGCTCGTTTTTAATTGCCTTCTCCACACAACTATGCAACAATGTGTAAATAATTTAAAATGACCCAATAAAACCAACACAACCAACATATAAGTATATCTTTAATAACGAACATGATCAAATCTAAGAATGTGATAGTGACCTCTGATACAATAGATATTTAATACAAGGGTGACGTAAAATTTTGCATAAATTTTCTATATTCCAATACCATTATACAGTATAACTCTGATTTCCCCTGCTTTCTGCCACTCTTGCATACACACACAATACAGCAAGCAGTTTAAAAAAGAAAATAAAAAAGAAACAAAACAAACAAAAAATTCACAAACATTTACCACACAGGCTAGTCTCTTGGTTTCCATCTACTTGACAATTAATCGGTCAATAATAATAGTAATAATAATAATAATAATAATAATGATGCTACAGCTTAACATTTTGAGGCGGTTTCTGTTCTGGTACATTAAAGCTTCTGAGAATGGAGTGGAAACTTATAATGTCAAGATTAAAGTGGTGTTAAGAGAAAGAAAACGCCTGGCCAAAATAAGCAGTATTAATTTCACGTAATTTATAAATTGGATTGTAAGGGAATGGTTAATCTAAAGGAAAATCCTTTCCCTAAAATGAACATTTTCCCCTCTTGCTATGCTGAAAACGAAATTAAGGCTTTGTTATTCCCCAAACAATTATGCTAAGCCTTACTCCAGATCATTCTCTTATAGTCATTTGTAAAGATTTATGGTTTAATTTTCCACAGCCTTGCACATAAATATCTCTGCAAACAGAAACCTTCAGTTTTACACTAACGTAAAAGTTTTCTACAATGAAAATGGGCATCAAGAAGGTATTCATTCCTTCTTCTTCTGATGTTGATGATATAAAACACAACTGGCCACACACACAGATAGCAGACGTTTTGTCATTAAAGTGTTCTCCACTCATTTAGATTAACCAACACGAGCACTTAACATCTCTTCAACACACAAACCACAATGTGAACAGTCACTGAATATCAGCAGCATGTTGTCGGTCAGACGTGCAGATATTTTGTTTTCTGACTTAGCTGAGTAAACTTCCAAGGATAAAAAAAGTTAACTGATGTTATTAAAATAACTTTACATGGTGAAATTTTGTTTCATCCCTGCACGCGTTACAAAGTAACCCAGAGCAAAGTGGCTCAAAGGTTTGACACGGGCCAAAGTTGTTAATAAATAGAAAACAATTATATTTTTCTCTTTTTTTCTGTAACGTCTTGTGTTTTCATTCTGATTTCATTGTGTCCACCCAAATCCAAGTGTCGATCTTTTCAGGGGTTAGCTTCTACAGTTCACTTCTGACGATCCTGGAAAAAATAAAACAAAAACAGAATTCCTTTAATCAATCTTGCAAAGGTAAAATCTGTTGACACTTTTTAGAAATCAGACCTAAAATGCCATATAGTAGCTATAGGTACACAAATGTTATTAAAAAGCCGATTACATGTGGAAATATTGACAGCATCAGGTGACAACTCATTATTTAATCAACTGATTATGAAAATAATAACCTAACAACAACAATATAAAGCTACATTTGGTTTTAAAACCGCAACTTTTTGAATCCCTTGCTTAACGGATAAAAGTAGCGGCAGTTCCAGTGCTCAACCAGAGAGGGCGCTACAGGTAGCCCGTTACATAAACACCAAAGAATCAGTTTAGTTTTCTACAGCAAACATTAAAGCCTTCTGGTAAATATTTGATCCTAAATTTATCGCAATCTGAATTGGGTGCTGGTCATTTACCTAATTCAGAGGGTTTTTTTAATTTAAAAATAAAATCCCCCCCGCGGCCGCTTCGTATCGGCCGCGCGCCATTAAGGCTACGTGACAACTCTCACGTTCAAACTAATGCTGCGTTCAGGGTGAATTCGGAACTGGGAAATTCCGACTTCGCAATGGGAAAAATCAACTGGAACGCTCTCTAAACTCGGATTCCCACAGGAAAACTGGGAGAAACTCCGACTACTTCCAGTTACGACTTGTAAGGCGGACTTTGTGTTTCGATATGGCCGCTTCTCGCATCAACAGTGTAGGTATGGTGAAATGTTTTGTTTTTTTAACCACACACAGGTAAGAGTGTGACTAAAATCAACTACATGGAGGCCAGCAACTCTGAAGTGAACAAGTTAAAAGTGGTGTTTATGAAAAGTGAACATTGATTGAGACAGTAACTAACAGCATTTATAGATTATGCATCTAAATACTGTGAGTGTAGTTCTGAGTGATTATTTTATCCAAATTCACAAAGTAACGGCTGATTTTTAAAAAAGAAAAGCGAAAGTTTTTTATTGCTAATCCAGCATCTTACACAGGATTTTGTGATAAATTATTTGGTTTGTGCTACATTTACACCATTTCCTCATATTTTAATTGCTTGTCGTTCTTCATAAATCTACCAGTCAGTTCCTGTGGAAAATGGTTCCTTTCCCAAGCCAAGTCAAATCTTAGAGAGTCCAAACATGTACAACTGGTGTTAGGAAAGCACTGAGTTAGCACTCGAACAAGTTTATTTGGAAAAAAAGCAAAACATTAACACAGCTCACTTATCCAAAGCTTAATTTTTTACTGAAACGCTAATTATTTTCTTTAACTATTACCCAAAAACCAGCTAAAAGGAGCAAGATTAAACGGAGTTTACCTGATCAACTCTGGATCGACTGTGTATCGAGACAGGCTCATAGCTCTGGTAAAAACAAAGACATAAAACCAGTGAGAAAATGTGGACAAAACCCCCCACCTAAACATGAATGGACTGACTGTTGGGTTTTTAATATAATCTCTGCTCGGCTTGTGAGTGCAGCGGTTACCACGGCAACGGGTGTGTTTAAACAAAGAGACAGAAAGTAAAAAGGTTGGAGTGGTTTTGAGTTGATGGTCTGTTCGGGTTGTTGTACCTTTGTTTGCCTTTGCTGTGGCTCTTTATCACACCTGATGTAGTTTCTGAACGTTCAATAAATGACAAACTTGGACTAATTACCTCGTTCGTTTGTGAGTATCACGTCACAACAAACATCAAATAGGAGAAATATATTTCACTAAGTTTAAACAAATTCTACCACGATAATTATGTAAAATTAAATTAATTATATCCTGACTTCAGAAGATTTTCCTTTACCTTTTCTGGGCTCTTTGGTTCCTCCTATCAGTCTGTAGTTTCTCATACTGAGATCATCAAACCAAATGTCAGATCCACCATGACTGACTGACATCTGCTGGTTTGCAACCAGCTACTTACTGAGAAACCANAAACCAGTAGCTGCTCCCAGTGTCAGAATCTCACTGAGGAAGAAACTGCATGAAGTTTTCTGTTTATTATTTCTGCTGATGCGTATTCGTATATAAAATAATTCATTAGAATTTAATTTGCAATTTTGATGTCTTTGTGTCATGAGGTAGATCTCAGGCGGCTGGTGAGAGAAAAAGTAGATCTTGCTCTCAAAACGTTTTGAGCTCCCCTGGTTTAGGCTGTAGAAATGAATGGAAGTCAATGGAAAGTCCCCACAAAGATAGCTGCGCAAACATGTGTGTGTGTGTGTGTGTGTGTGTGTGTGTGTGTGTGTGTGTGTGTGTGCAAACAAGTGGAAAATAATGAAGCCTCGCTTCGACAATGTGTTTCTCAGAGACGTCACTCCTAATCTGACGCAGCTCGACGCTCCTACCGGCTGTTACTCCGTCCTTCTCTAACCGCGCGGCGTCAGACGGACAAACACGCTCGCGCTCATTTCCACACTAAACACCAGCTCGTTCCACGTCAGGACACATTTAGCCCGCGCCGCCTGACTTCACGCGTGTTGTCGAACCGTCTTTCCTCACCTGTTTCTCTCTCTCTCTCTTTCTCTTTCTCTCTCTCTCTCTCTGCCTCGCTGAGATGAACGCAATGAGACGTTCGGCGCGCCGCTGTAAATAAGGTGTAAACCCATCAGGTGAGGCGGCCGGCGGCTCCTGAGGGCCGCGGCAGGTGAGGCGCAGTGATACATCACCGCCTTGTTACCGGTGACTTTTTAACCTTCACTCAGTTCCTTACGCTTCACGTTTTCCTCTCCTTTTGGTTTATTTGCTTTCGAGCCTGACTGGAATTTGCATTGAAATGTCGTCATTACTTTTCTGTTCTTTACCAAATGTGTGTTTTTTTAAGGTCGTGTTTGGGTTTGTGAAGTCCTGAGAGCAAAGTGGACATTTCACACTTTTAGACAGTCGCCGTTTAAGGCCATTTAAATTTGATGGACTAGACTGAATTTTTTTTAAATATATAGACAAACATCT
Organism: Micropoecilia bifurca; assembly: GCA_903067075.1. Taxonomy (NCBI): domain Eukaryota; kingdom Metazoa; phylum Chordata; class Actinopteri; order Cyprinodontiformes; family Poeciliidae; genus Micropoecilia; species Micropoecilia bifurca. The sequence goes on from CAEGAF010013126.1 coordinate 14,518, forward strand.
GAAAAGGGGCCACTGTAGAGTAAAAAACAATAAAAAAAAATCTAGAATATCTATTAGATTAGTCTTAAAATTTCTGAGTTTCGAGAATCAGAAATTTTCAACTTTTGAAACTCAGAAATCTTGAGATTGATCTGATCATTTTTAATTTGGAAATTTCAGAGTTTTTTTCTATCAGATTTTTGACTTTTCAAACTCAGAAATTTCATTGATTTTTTTTCTAGAACATTTCTGAAATTAATCTCAAGATTATAATCTTTTGGCAAAAATGTACTCTGGCCCATTGTATCTCAAAGTTGTTTCAAGTACACTGCAAAACAACATTTGACCAAGCATTTGTGTCCAGCTTCTTCTGCAATTCTCTTAGTACACTTGAAATAAGATCAAACTTACTGGTAACGTTTCAGCAAGATATAAGAGCTTGTTTTAAGTCAAAAATTCCTTAATGTTGATGAAGAGGTTCTGGTTCTCTTATGATATTTTCCCATGTTGTAGATAAAATACAGCAATGGGACATGGACCACTGGAGAGAGTTTCTGGATGTTTGCACCTTTATTTATCTTCAGGTGATTTATATTCAGGTGATTTCAACACTAAAGCCTGTGAAGGAGAGGATTGATGTCTGTCCGTCAGGTCAAAGTCAGTAGGTGACTTTTTAAAAGTGCTGATTCTGATTCATATTTACTGCATTTTCTGCATTGTTACAAGATATTCAGTCTCGATTTCCTTCTCGTAAATAGAACAGAGGAACGGAACAGTGTGGTGAGCTTTGATCTTTAATATCTGCTGAACAACACAGGGATGGAAAATCAGTTTATTCTGCTGAGTCGCATGTCTCAAAAATGTTTTTGGGTGGGGGGGATTGATTTGTCAGATTGTGTCTACAGTTAGTTTTGGAGAAAACAAATTAATTAAATCATCTGATCTTGTTCCAAACCCACTTACTGAACAATTAAACTCTCTGCCCAGGGGCCAAGTAGAATGTCCCTTTTGCAAATCAATTAGGCTACAACTAATTGATTGGACACATGTCATATGGAGATCAAAACTTTGTTTTGCCTTTTCCATAAAGAGAAATTGTGTTAACATGAAAACAGAATTCGATACAGATAGCGAAAAGAGTCAGTTCTGAGTTTTTTACATTTTGTCACCTCATTGTATGAATAAAATCCTCTAGCAGTCACGTCATTTGTACATCACGTACAAATACAACTACACATACAACTGTAGGTGACCCAGGTCCACACACAGCAGACAGGTGAGGTGGGGAGAAGCTGTGAAACTGTAAACTTGCTGCAAATTATACTTGAATCAGCACAAAATGTGAACATGTACAACTCCTTTGAGCATATGTTCTGTAATTACATTTTGGTTTTCCCCTGGCATTTAGGACTGTGACGTCTAGAGAAGTTTAGCTTTGCTATCAAAGGGAGAGAGAGAGAGATTTACCTCCAGTGATTTCAAAATATAATCTTTCAAGATGAAAAGAAACCTCCTCAGAATCCACGCCGAAGTGATAAATTTGTGTCTGCGGTTGTGAAATGTTTGATCTGATAGAAAAGAAACTCGTATTCATGACCATTGATAATTCATGTGCCAAGCTTTATCTTACAAACGCTGATGGGAACTTGTGGTCAGTGGCCGCTGTCATGCTGGGAAGAAACAGAAGCAGATGGTCAATGATCTTCCAGGTTCAAACCCCAGACTGAACAGACAAACTGAACTCAGAGCAGCATGAAGATGAATTAAATGAATTAAGGACATTTGGTGCAACGCAGTCGTCCCTGTTTTAGGTTGGGTGGAATTACTGAAGTGAATTATTAATGAAAGAGAAATAAGTATTGCTTTCTTTAAATTCGATAGTTTATGTACTATAAGATGAGTAAATACATATTTTAAGGCAATACCTCAAACATATATTTTTGTGTAGTGTCATGAAAAAATCTCAAGAATTCAGGCAAGTTGTCATAAATAACAATGGACCTTCACATGTCCGGTTCATGCTTGGGGACAATGTCCAGGTCTCCGGATCAGTCCAAGAACTAAAGCCACAAACCTTCTGTAGATGTTGCCTGGAGCTGGTAGGACAGTTTCAGTAACCACGGAAACAAGTACTCTGTCGGATTTCTCTCGCTTAAAGAGAAGGAAGCAATATAGAAAAGATAACATCACAATTTGCAGATGCACTCAGGGTCAAAGACTTTTAGAGACATGTCCTGAAGATTAAAGTAAAACTGAAATATTTTGACATAAAGATTATTGTTGCATTTGGAGGGAAAAACAGGGAAACTCGCATTTGAGTACCAGAATCCGTCTTTGCTTTAGGAGGGACTGGTGCATTTCACAGAACACATGGCATCGTAACGAATGAACGTCTTATGGAAACATTGTAAACCATAAAGCCAGGAAGTTGATGTTTGGGTGAAAATGTGGTTTTCAAAATGGACATTGATTCCAAGCCTGATGACAGATTGGTCACAAAGTACATTCAGTGTGTTGGAGTGGCCTATCTAAAGCTCTGATCTCAGTCCCATAGAAAGTTTTTGGGGTGCACTATATGTCGGCCTGCAAATCTGACTCAGATCTATTGGTTCTGTTGGGAGGAATGGACCAGAACTCCAGCCAACTGTCATGAGAAGCTTTTGAAAGGAACCTTAACATGTTTGAGGCATCACATACAACTTAAGATAATTGTTAAAAACAAACAAGTAATGTAAATGCATCCATCAATGTTCTGATTGCACAAATATATCTAAACTTCATGTTTGACAAACCTAGAAAACAATTATCTGGTTTATTATTGTGGCATTATGAAAATATTTGGAAAATGTGTTAACATATGGACTCATAATGCTCTTATATATTGATAGTGGCTGCTATACTATAAGTATAGCAGCCACTAATAAAGCATCACTTACCCCTTTGGGTGAAAACCAATTAAAACAGCAGCACAGGATCATTAAGCAAATAAAAATGATGAAGTGGCTCACTCAGTTCTTCATGCTTACCAATAACACGCAAATTATTCTGCTGCTATGTATCAATACCTAAATCAATTTATTTTTTATTATGTTTCCATTTTATTAAATATCAGACGAGACGTCGTGAGTTTTTAATTATGTTGCTGGTGTTTATGTACTTTTCCCTTCAAGTCCAATTGTTGAATGTGCAAAGTTAATCACATCATAAGCATAGCAATAACATAGTTCTAATAAAGGCCCCAACATGACAAATTACACCAAGTTATTGTATATTTAGGATCATACAATCAAAAATTGAAAGAGGAGGAATGAAAAAGTTTACAGTTCTCTTTCCTCTCTATAATTATAATGATGTTATTATAATCCATATAATAACACCATGTTTGTGTTTTAACAGCAAAGTAAAACAAAATCCAGCAGTAGAGTGTCTGGCAGGTTTTAGATATGTCTTTGCTTCCACTTTGTCTTTGCTGTAGTTTTATCAGAAGACAACTTTATATTGTCTTTCATGTCAGCTGCCCTTGTATTATAAATAATACAAACTACAATTCTCTCTTCTATAGCCATAAACAAACTGCTAGCATTATTCTGACTGAATGTCTGACAATTATTAACAGAATCTCTACAGCTATCAATTTAAATGATACTCTGATGTGTTGGGGGGTTTGTCTGAACCGAACTGGTCCAAACAAGGTTTTGGATGTTGAGAACAAGAACATACATTCAGATCATATTTCAGCAATAGGAACACAACAATGAACCACACACACAACAGAATAAACGCTTTCCTGTCAAAAGGTGGCCATAAAAACCTGCTGCCTGTAGGTTAGATTATTATAATGGTGTCTTTATTAGTCTCGATGCAAGTGCAGCTCATGTGAAATGCAGGTCAAAGTCCTGACCGACATCAGGAAAGTGGATCATTTAACTCACTTCACCGGCTCTCTTTTTGTCTTGGCCTGAATTATATTTCTGAGTTTCTTTTCAAGTTCGATCCATGTAGTTCCCTCAGGTCTTCAGAGACGTACCCAGTGTTCCCAGAACCAGAATCAAACTGGGTGGAGGCAACATTCAGCTGCTTTGCTCATCAGCTCCTTGAAAAGCAGAGATTTGATTAAAGCTGCTCCTTTAAATCAAGACTAAAAACATTTTGGTCTACGTCAAAGATTTGATGTTTGAGAGCGAAGATGTGATTTGAATGGGATGTGATATAAAAATGTTTAACAGAAACAAACTTGCATATTTTAACATTTGATGTTATGTCATTTTTTGCATTTATTAAATTCTTTAAGGTCTATGCTATTTCCTTTTTCTCTTTCCTAATATGCAAAGTGTCAGATGTTTGAAACCTGGACACAGCAAGACAAAATATCATACAAAATGTTACAACCAGAGCAACATAAAAAAGCAGCAAGAGGTCACATTTCAACACAAGTTCCTTTGCTCTATCCATGATTCAGAGATCAACGTTGGCTTTTTCATACTTTCTCTCACACGGCCTCCACAGTCTCAAACCAACATTTTCAGCGCTTGCTGCCATTGTTTAATTAAGAGGAGGTGTGTGGTACATGAGAGCGCGCGCTCTGGCTGGATGAAGGAACTCCTCCGCTGGGACTCCATTCGCTTTAAGAGACAGACGTGGGCGGAGGAGAGGAGACATGCTTGCCAGAGAAACGTACACGGCTCCACCAACACTGAGCCCTCAGGGAGTCAAGGCATAGAAATCCTCCTGGATTTTCTCTCCCCCTCTCTCTCTCTCATTTGGTTGTGGTAATTCATCATGGAATATCTAAAACATTCAAAGCTGCAGTGAAGAAATAAAGGCATTGGAGCCTGTGTATAATTGGTTTCTGTGAGGTCCCACTATGCCTATTGAACCCTCTTGACTTTCTGTCCCTCTCAGTACATAAAGATCGTGACGGAAACTAAAGGACAGGGAAGGGTTTGTATCTGTAGAACATTTATTGAATTAAAAGGCATGAATTGGTTTTTGTTCGTTTTATCAGGCGTTCATGGTGTCCTTCTAAAAACACACTTGAGCAGATGAAAACAACAAAGAAGGACTTTAGGATTGACAATTCACATATCTGTAGGCCAGACCACAATTATTACAGTGCAAGTTTTATCGCTGGTTCCCAAACATTTTCATGCCCTGGCAATTGTAATTTTTATTAGATTCCTTTTTTTATTTTAATTGTTTTAAAGATCTTTCTTCCAATGAATGACAATGGCTTTTGTGAAATAACATTATACAAAATTGTTTTATTAGATTACCTGCATTTCTCAGGTTAGACTAAAGGAGCAGCATTATGTAAAACTAACATATTTTAGCTTTCCATCATTCTATAATGTTATTCCTTTATCAGAAACATACCTGAAGTGTTGCTCTGATTCTTCCATGCATGTTTGAGAAATCCTTTAATCTCCATGGCAACCAGTCAGCTGTGTAAAACGCCTATGTGGACCTAGCTCCGCCTTCGAGTCACAGCTCCTCCTCAAAGCTGCAGTTTCCAGCTTCTGCCTTTTGTCCTTCCCAACAAAACCCCCACTGAGCTCCTTCAGACTAGCCTGCAGCAATTAGAAAACAGCTGCTTGCTGCCAATTAGCAAACTGCACATTTGCTGAGATTCAGAAAGAACAGGAGTTTCTTAAAGAGACAGAGCCCCAGTGTTATGGGGTCAAATTATGAAGTCAAATTTCTTTGAAGTCATTAGCATTTTTTTAAAACTCAGTTTCTGGATTTTGCTCTAAAATGGAACAAAGTGCATGATGTTGTCCTTTTAATACATAGTTAATATCCAGGTATGTTAAGAAACAGGCTCTTGACTTTATTTTTTCTCATAGCTGTAGATGACTGTGATGTCTTCTTTTTTATTTTTTATTGACAATAAAAGATGTGGTGGAAGCAGGGAGGCTCGTTGAGCCTGTGTGACATCCATGTGCCTGTGGCTCCAAGCACCATCTGTGACTTTGGCCAGACACTTTCCATTGCTAGCATGATCGCACAGATCAAACACACAGCCGCGCCGCGGCGACACTTCCAGTCGAGAAAATGGTCTTCTCCAGCCAGCAGCTGGTTCAGTTCCTTCCTCCTCCGGAAGTGATGAAGAGGGTAAGACGGATCCTGCCCTCTGGTTCTGCTGGAGAGCCGCTGAGACCAGAGAGACTCTCATTTTGACTCGACACCTGCTCCCTCTGACAGCATCATAGAGTCGATAGTTGCAGCTTCGAGCCGGCAAGCCAAACATTCTGTCTTTCCAGGGAGAAGGTCCAAATGCTGCGGCGCCTCATCCCTAGTCACTGTGTTCTGTTCGCTGTTAGAACTCGTTTGACTTGACTTCTAAAACCAGTGTTTGATTTACCCATGATGCAGCTTGTAGGAGTCGGTCCGAATCAGTAGATAATGACTAACTGGCTCCTTGAAATGATAATGGACCAATGACTAATATTCGGTTGTAGGCACTCGGGAATCTGCATATTGACCCCTGTATGGTGAACCGTCTCTGATGCATCCTGACTCAGATGTGAAAATAAACCGGAGCTGATTATTACAACATTTTTCTGACTTGTACTGCTGCTGCACACAACAGATTACAGGTCTGCGCCAAATCATTTCAAACTCAAACACATTCCGTCACGGAAATGAGCTGACTTATGTTGTACCAAAAGCCTCGTCAGGCTGCTAGAGATGTAGAAATTAAACAAGAAATGCAACTAAAATCACACATGAACAGGGGAAAAATCACGCAGGAAAACTATTTAAGAACAATCCGAAACCACTCCGATTCTTCTTTCTCACTCTCTGCGTCGGCTACGCTGCACACAGACACGTTGCCATAGCAACTGACTGACAACAGCATTCAACACCAATAAACATGCAAACATTCAGTCTGTTACATTATTATGTTTTCAGGCTATGTTTATTTTTGCGATTATTAATAAGTGATGTCTGAATACAGCAGTGGTTGATTAGCTAATTGAAACATCTGCTCTACTGATGATCTGTCAGACAGTTGGCATGTGGATCACCTTTATAAATAATCTTTTTTAACTGAACCTAACCACCAAATTTCACAGCACATCTACATGTTGAAGTTGTTAAAGTCAAGCTAGCATAACAGACCTACCTCCCTCTCTCCTGCCATTTATTTTTTAAGTCAAACTTTTACCTGACCTTGCTACCTAGTTGTCGTAGTGTTGACATTTAGCAGCAAAGCATCTCTTGTTCTTTTATATATCATGTATACAATGAAGATACAGAACATGGTGTAGCGTAACCACTTTAATCCACATGTCCTCCAAAAAATAAACCATTCTAGTTTATGCTAAGCCATTGTTTTTATTATGTAGCCTGGCCCAGAATGTGAGAGTGGCTACAAGAGAGGGCGACGAGGTGCAGCAGAGCTCTGAAAGACTCTATCATTTTTACAAGTAGGGGTGAATCACATCTTACGAGATTGGGTTAGACGAGAGAATATTTTCAGGGACCCAATTTGATTTCCTGTCTTCATTTGGAATGTTATTGAGGCGTCCTGTTATTATGTCAAACCCCACAGGTACTTCGCACACGGCTCTCCTAATAAGAGCCTGCTGCTCTCATTAGGAGGCGGCTCGGTGGAAATGAGCGTTCATTAATGTGGCATCCCGGCAGCCGGTGTCCACTCCGGTGTCACCCCTTACCGCTGTGTCTGTGAGGAAAACAAACAGGCGGTCCGCCGGAAGATCAGCACCAGGGAGCCGGCCCATAAATCCCACGACTCTCCAACCCCACCAAGACACGCCGGGCGAAGGGTTAAAAGGATCTGCTGTCATTTCCCCATATGCTGATGGGAGCAGCAGGGGATGTTTTCATTAGCAAGCCTTTTATCTAACTCCTCAAACACTATTAATGAGGGCCTGTCATGTTGCACAGTATAAATAATGGCAAACAAGGTGTCGCCGGATGGCACATTCATGCTGACAGTGGTGCAGCTCTTCAAATTAATTGTGTGTAATTCATAAAAATGGCTCGTGTCCTCATGTGCAACCCTGTTGCCAAAAGATGTGGAAGTCTCGAAAGAGAAACAAATCACAGCCGTCTTTTAAAGATTTAGATCGTACATGGTTGGAGAAGAGAACATCTGTAGAGTTGATGTTACGTTGGCTGAGGGACGGTTTTTCACAGGGTTGGCACATTTTTCAGTTTTAGCTTTAACTGACTGTAGCTCTTTAATGCTCGCTTCACAGGACACAATTTTAAAATTATCAGACAGTTTTCAAAATTTGAGACCCCCAACCACATAACGATTAAAAATGTTTGATCGTACAGTGTGATGTCAAGTCACGGGAGCAACAAACACAAACTAATTTCACTCACCAACATTCAGATGCCAGATAGGAAATATTATAAAACCTCTTAAGACCAAACATGAGCTGGGTGTAAATAAAGATGACTGACTGGGAAGAACCCAGGGCTATAGTTTGTGGATTATGTTTAACAGAGAAAAAAACTATATAAAGACATCTTCAATGTCCACTGGACTTTCTGGTGTACCATGGCAGCTTATTGGTCTTTTCTTTATTTAGAAATCAATGTTTCCGTAACCTTGCCTTCTGATTGGTCACATTTACCTCTGTAAACACCACTCCTGTGATATCATACTAAAACAAACAAAGAATAGTCCAAAAAGTGTCACTATAGCGTCTTACCAGTCAGCCATTTTTGTTTACTCTCAGCTAACATTTGGTCTCGAGAGACATTGTGATATTTCCCGTCTTAAATCTGAATGTTGGTGAGTGAAGTCGGTTGATCCGTGGCTTAGCTATGACCAAACTTGTTATTCCTAACTTTTTTTTATTGTCATGTGCATGATCTCTTCAGTTTTGAAAATTGACCAAAAACTTCAAAATCTCGGCGTGCGAACCAAACAGAATCAAAGTTCTGGGTTACCCTGATTTTCATGCGCTACCCGGCAACAGCTGTCTGGTTAAAAAATAAAAACAAAAAAAAACTTTCCTTAAAGCTGATGGCAAATTGTCATATGAAATGCCATTTTGAAAAACATGTTTAATTGATGAATCTTGTTCTCACTTTAATTGATGAGATTCACAAGCGCCCTAAATATAAAGATGTTGGTACGCTCCGTCAACATTCATTCTTTGTTAGCCTTGTATTTTCATCAACTGACCATCTGGGAGTAAATACTCTAAAAGCTCCCCCAACAACATCAAATAATTATTGCCTGAATTAATCAAGGCTCATTAATTAATAACCAAATTATCCCTTTCATTTTCAAGTATTCCCCATCCCGAGGGGAGTAAAACCATCTGCGTAACGTTTCCTAAGATCCAATTATTTTATTATTGCTGTACAGAGAAGAGAAGAGAGTTGGAGACAAAGTTAAATATGCTTTGCTAAGGTAAAATATTCTTGGATATTGTTTACACATGTTCAGTTAGTACAACTGTGTCAGTGCCGAGTCTTTATCCCACAGTCGCTGTCTCAGGTGTTGCACAGCAGCAACGATTCCCCAGGTGGCAGAAACAATCAGCATCAATGACGGACCTGACATTGATCCAGTCAGATGCAGTTTGTACGCAGAAAAATACGACTGAAAGACAGGAAGCAGGAAGGCAAGACGGGTTAAAACGTGGCAGTCTGGATGGGATTCACAAACCAAGTTCACCAACAGAATTAGTGAAAACATCAGCTGCAGTTTGAACACAGTGAGGGGGGGTTAAAACTTCACCTTGTGGGCCACCTTGAAAAAACTGACATAACAATCATGGTTTCAAAGTCTGTCTCAGAGAAAGAATTTCAAAAGGTTTCCTCAACCCAGGCATTGATTTCTTCTACCAAACAGGTCTGCCTGGAATATCAAAACCCTCAGTTCTTTTCTGTGCACAAACTTCCTTTAAATTGTGTAAGGCTTGTTGACACAGGCAGTCCTACAGTAAGAATTTTACTTCTGAAAGATTCATCCTGCTATAAATGATTCACACAATGAAGGTCTCTGCCTTGGATTCCTTCTCTTGTTTTTAGCCATCAGTTAGCTGAACCAACTGGGTATTGCAAGGACTTCAGTGACGTGTTTACCAGATCATGAAAGATCTGGTAAATAAAGCAAATAAAGAAATAACATCTGGGACGGCCTGGTGTGACATGTTTTAGAAAAGTGTTTTTTATTATTAAATGGGCATTTGGCTTCTAAATTACTGTTTCTGTGACAACACTGGTTCTGCACAGGTTGTGAAAATTATTGGGGTAAAGACAAAAATCACAAAGTTTTGAAGTCTTGAAATCTCAATGCTGTCTTGATCTACCCCAAACATTGGATTTGGAGTCCTGGTTGATGTGTTGTGAATGATCAGTATCAGAGTCACTGCTGTCAGTGTCCTGTTTGGGATTTAATGCGAGCCTCACATTAGTCAACTGGTCATCCCTACTTTTATGTCCACAGGGTCCAGAAGAAACCTTACCCTTCGGCTCATCCTGAGGGAATCCTAAGGCATTACCAGGTCAGATGGGATACATATTCCTTCAGGTGGATTCTGGGTCTGACCTGGGATGTCCTGACATTGAAATGTACCCAGAAATCTTCTTAAGAGAGGCCTCTATCAGACAAAGAGTCATATTTCATCTTTTAGTCCATGTCAGCGTCAGATTATCCATTCACACCTGTCCAAACAAACCAGACTTTCAAAGCAAACGAACCAGAGTTTGATTAAAGCGGATTAAACGGGTCTGGTGTGAATGCAGTCCATCACTAAGTTTTGTCATGCCAATTTAAAAATGTAAATAAAGACATTTCTTTTTTAACATTGATGCAATTTTTTTACATCATTATCTTTTGAGAGACATTTGTCTGATTTTCAGCCAGAAACAAAATTCCTGGTTGATGCAAATAATTGGACTTGTATATATTTCTGGTCTTTGAATAATTCTGACAGTAATGTACAGGCAGCCTTATCCCATCAGCCCTGTGCTGAGACAGCTCAGAAAGGTTTGCCCAACCCATTTTGCTCTGGATGGTCTGCTGTACGGAATCAGTCTGATAAGTGAACTTAAGTAAGTTCTCTCTTTCAAGGTAAATCCTAATTCCTATTCTTAATGGAAAGTGCATTGAATCCTGTCATTTTTGCACTGAACTGCCACACTGAGTCTGAAATGATCAATGACTTCAGTAGAACGCTGAGTATTTTTGTATCGTACCATCGATTTGTATCTTTAATTTGACAGTTATTTTAGAAACTATTAAAGCATTAAAGTCATTAAAAGGACTAGCAGTTCCTGGCTTGAACCTCACTGAACAACTTTTGCTGCTCATGAGGCATCTTCCCCCTTTGCCCTTTGCAGAAAACCAGCCCTGCGTCCAAATAGAGCTGTAGAAATGGGTGAATCCTCAGCTTAAAGAACAAAAGAAGAGGCCAAGTTCAAGTGAGACAAAGAGTCGGCGAGCTTAGAGCCGTCAATCCCTGGCATCTTCAGCACCTCCGCAGGGCTGCTCTCATGGGATCAAGCGCAAAGTTAGAAACAAGGCGAAGGAACTTTTCCAGCCCGACACAGCGGCCCCAGCACGCTCCGCCGCCGACCCGCTCGGCTCCGGGAGCCAGGTTTTAAAAAGAGAGGTTTAGGCGGGGTTGTGTGGGTGGGTAGGTGGGGCGCCGGAGAACTTTCCCTGAACTCTTCCCGGCTTTACGTCTCGTACTTTCATCTCAGGTCACTGTCAGAGGAGGATTTATCTTGTTAAAAGCCGCCTGGAGATGAAACATGGGGGGGGGGGCTGCTGTAGAACACCAAGGGCCCGGCTCTTGGTGAGGCCTGTTCTCCTTCAGACACGTCAGATTCATGTTCTCGTTTGAGCTAAATGTGGGTCGTTTAGTCCTGGTTTCAGTAACCGCCTCCGCCTGATTAATTAACTTGTGACTGAAAATTCTATAAAGCATGAACGTGTGGGGAACAAAATGGATTGTGTGCATAGGAAAAGGAGTACTGTGAATATCTAATTTCAGATTTTATTCTTTTTAATTGAATAAGTAAAATAAAAAAGGGGCTTCCACCAGGGATCGGGAATAACCGACTCTTTTATGAGCGCCAGAAAGCAGCCAGTCGTATTAGAGGAAAAATATGTCAAGCCGAGAACCTGATGAATATGAAGGGATACCTAGATGACATGTTTGGATCAGTCAGATGAAGACAGATTCAGGAAACAAAGCAACTGACAAAACTGACAAAAGACACATTTGTTCAGTTCTGATGAGGCGCCAGAAAGCTGACAGTCATTGAAATTACTTGCTTTCACGCAAAAAAAAGAAGCCCGTTTTCTCTCCCGAGCATTATTTGGCCATTGTCAGTGTTCTTGCGGCATTGTTGCTGCAGGCTCAGTTTAATGATAGCAAATTCATCCCAGGCGCCGAGATCATAAAATTGAAGCGGCGAAGCGACACAATGGCTAAGCACAAGAGCGTCAAAGGGCCTTTCTTTGTGCTTCACTCTGCTGGATGCAGGTAACTTTCAGAACACAGATGGCTCACTCCAATCATGGCCGCCGTCCATTTATCTGATTTGTTGTAGTAGATGTAGAGGATTTAATTTTCTGGTCCGTGTTTTTTTTTTTGACAGAATTCAGCCAATTTTCAGCTTTACAATAGACTCCAAACTTTGAGTCAGCGGCAGACAAAGAGGAGAGGCAGCTTTGAGGGGAGACATGATTTCTACGGACGTTACGTAACGCCAGATGCCTCGATGCTCATTGTGTCTAAATCTCACTGGGGCGTAATGCAAAGCTGCTCGCGTCTCCAAAAGTGGAGCCTTGACAGATTTTCTTCTCGGTGAAGATATAAATTGTGGCGAAACCACATTAACAGAGGAGGTGCTAAGCCTGCTGTGTGTCTGTCAGCTAATTGTGTTCTCCACATCAGGACTTCCTGTGCATTTCCTATGTTAGTGCAATTCAAGTTCAAAAATACTTAATTTAACCCAAAGGGAAACGAAATGTGATTGTAACTCATGTCATCGAAGAGTTGGTGTGAGCAGGAAGGACGTCCAGTAGCAGTCAGTCTTACAGTGAATCTGAGAAGGCCTCTGACTAATGTCTGTCATGACATGCTAAATGCTAACAGCCTACCCAAGGGCAGCAGAGACAAGGTTCCACAGTAACATGTGCTGGATGACACCATCAGTTAATCTGTTAATCCACCTCATTTGCTTTTGCAGCTCCTCTTTGAATCACATTGAAGGTACATCAGCCATCACTTGAGTCTGTGAGATGCTAATTAGATGTTCCCAGTTGTAAAAACAATACTTTGTTGCCATGGTTACACATCAAAATACTTTTAAAAAAAAGTAAGAGTAACAAAACTCCTTCCAGCTCCACAGTGTCCAGAACCTTACTAATTGACTAAACATGAACCAAGATGGCGTTTTCAGAAACGAAGGAGTGAACTCAAGTATGCCACACTTTTCAGATTTTTAGTTGTAAACACTTTTAAGATCCAAATTTTTTTCCCCAATTAAGTTATGACAGTTTTGTGCCAACATAAAAAACTCCAATAAAATGACATGAAATTTGTAATATGATCAAATGTGAAAATGTTTTACAATTTCACATTTGACTACATATTTCAGCTGCAAAAGGAAGTCTACACCTAGCAGAAAATAGCCTGTCTGATTGCACCCTCATAACCAGAATTGAGTCTGGTTTAAAAAAAGAAGGGAAAGCATTCATGAGTGACTAAAACCACCGTAGGTATGTCTAAAATATATTTAATAAGCTCTGATTGATTTTTGCTGGCTGTATTTTTAATGCTGTGAACAACACTGAGCTCTGCTACAAATAACATACAATCCTCTTCAACAGGTTCTGCAGCGTCTGGGAAGTGAGGATATCTGTCACAAAGAAGCAACAAGTTAAATGTCTGATTTAGAATGAGTGAGTTCCTCTCACTTGTCTTCTTTATTGTCCATGTGTAATCCAACATGGCGCTGGGAAAAACACAAAGCAGGCGCGATCCATCTTGGTCCTAATAGACCCTTTTCACAGTGACGTCAGACAATGGCCGCCATAACTCAGAGCTGGGGATCCTGACTTCCGATGTGATTTTGCCTTGGGATCCAAGCTGAAAAATTCCCACATTCTCATAATCTTAAGGATATAATAAAAGGTAAGTTTAATAATAACAGCATTTAAGTGTTAGATAGCCGTTATTACTCATTGTAAATCCACCATTCGCTAACTGTGGATAAAATAAACAACCTCAGATCATTTTTTTTTTTTTTTTTTTTTTTTTTTACGGCTCCGATCGGAGAGTAATTTTTTATGAGTTTAGAAAAAACAAGACAAAAGCCACAAATAACAGTTGGGCTTGACGACATTTATTTTTCCAGCAACAAAATGCGCATCTCCATGTTTCTCCATGTTCATGTTTCTGTCACTGCTAACTTTCAGAGTCTCTCCCAAAGACGCACAGAAGGAATAAAAATAATTATTAAAAAAAATATTAATGCGCAGTGATTTGGATAAATAACTTTAATCTGATAACTGGATTTAAAATACAAACTCGTCAGATTATTCGTTACCGAAAAAGTGGTTGGATTAGAGCACATGTGTCAAATTCAAGGCCCGGGGGCCAAATCTGGCCCGCTGCCACTTTTTATGTGGCCCTCCAGACTCCAGGTTATATCAATAAGTCCCTCCAGTTTTTCACAAATACGCAAAATTCACACACAATCAACAGATCCCCACATTTTTTCT
>CAEGAF010013153.1:0-36035 GCA_903067075.1 Micropoecilia bifurca
TAAATTTACCTGAGAAGAGGAAAAGACAAAAGATGGAAATGACAAACAGACAGCAAGAACGTTCTTGGAGAAGTTGCGAAGAGCAAAATCTGATTTGTTACTCTGTGTGGAAAGTTTTATCCTCTTTTCTTTAATTTTTTCAAATAGGGTGGAACCTTGCTCATCCAACCAGGATCTGTCTCTGACCCTTTCTCTAAAGCCATTTTATCCCTATTGTCTAAGGAGAACTTCTCCTGATCTCCTGCTGGTTTATGGCTCTCACACATACGTGTAGAAGCTGAAACTTCCTAATGATTGTCTCTCAAACAGACAAAGGGCAAAGGACAGAGATCTTGGTCTTAGATCTTATAAAACTATAATTAGGCTATTTCCATCAAGTCATGTTACATTTTAAAACTAGCTTATTTTAAATATATTTTCTCAACATACCACGTTGAATAACTGAGTAATTCACCTCTTGTGAAAGTTTGTTTTTAGTTATAAAATCTGTTTTTGTGTGTTTGCAGATTCTGGACCTGCTGTGGAGCGACCCGATGAACCAGGACGGCTGCGTACCCAACGAGGTGAGGGGCGGCGGCTGCTACTGGGGTCCAGACGTCACTGAGGACTTCCTGAACAGACACAACATGCAGCTCATCATCCGCTCGCACGAGTGTAAACAGGAGGGCTACGAGTTCTGCCACAACCGGAAGGTGAGATCGGGTCGACAGTTAGTTCATCAGCAGCCCACGGATCCTTCCTTTAAACACCGGCGGTGTCGCCTACTCAGCGGCTTCCCTTAACGTCTTCACCCAGGTCCTCACTCTGTTCTCTGCCTCAAACTATTACGACGTGGGAAGCAACCGGGGGGCCTACGTGAAGCTGGGCCCGGACCTCGTGCCTTATGTGGTTCAGTACCAGGCCAGTAGCATGACCAGAGAACTCACCGCCAGGCAAAGGTAGGAAAAATACCTGGAGTCAGACATGCGCAGAACAAATTACATGCGGAAGACGAAATGTAGAGATTTCATTTTCCTAATTTCAGAAATAAAAACATGCTCATCTACATCCAAACGCTGCAAAAACAAACTCTAAAAATGTAGTTTTTATCCAGATTCGAGTGCAGTTGAAATAAGGTACAACTGACTTATAAGTAACTTTTTAGCAAGATATAGAAGCTTGTTTGGAGTCAATAATATTCCTTAGTTTTGATGAAAAATTTCTGATTCTTTTGGTAGATTATTTCACTTATGACAGAAACATCATGTTAACAGTGAAATAATCTGCCAGTGGAAAAAGAACTTTTTCATCAATATTATTGACTCTAAAAAAGCTTCCATATCTTGCTGAAAAGTTATTTAATTTTGTCTTACTTCAAGTGTACTAAGATATTTTATACTAGAAACTAGACAAAAAGATTCCATGTTTTTGCACTGAAGAAATAAGCAGGTGGACACAAAGTCAGTAAAAACGCCACTGAAAAAACATGACATAAGTGTTTCACATCAGCTGATATCATTTTTTGCTTTTAAATATCTGAAATGCAACTAAACATGTGGTGTGAACTGGTGGCTGAGAAACACATTGTAAAGCATCTGAAATAGTTGCCAGACAAGTGTTTTAATCTGATTTAATCTGTTTCCCTGCGTGTGGTCTGCAGCGTGGGGCGAACCGAACGCTCGGCCCTGAAAGTCCTGCGGGAGCAGCTGTTTGCACACAAGTCAGACTTACTCTGTGCCTTCAAAAAGTTTGACACAAAGAACACAGGTGTGTTGTGTTGGTTTTCACACATTCAGCCTCCATCAGATCAGGTGATAATACCAAAGTTCAGTGTTTTGTTTGAGGAAAATGTGAGCCCAAATCTTTTGTATCCATTGTGTAGCACTACAATACCCATTCAGGATGAACAACGCCTGTTTTTAATCTCTTCCATCAGTTTCATAGAAACTTTATATGGAAGATAAGTGATTCCTTTCTACTGAAGGAACAGTCCTGAATATGTAGAGGAGTAAATATAATGCACTGCAAGAACACAAGGTCTTACCAAGTATTTTGAGTTTCTCGTGCAAATATCTTAGTACATTAAAAATGAGACAAAACTCATTTACAAGTAACTTTTCAGTCTGTGGGATACAAACAATTTGTTTTTAACAAAGTCATTTGTAGGTAATGAGATTTTAATCTGGTAAGTTTATTAGTCTATATAGTTTATGGTGCATTTTGAGCTCCTTTCAGAATGAGGTGATTTAAAACCTCTTATCACCTTAAATCCAAATAATCTGCTGCTGGCCACGCTCCCCAACTCAAAGTTTACAGTCACATGTGAAAATGGCTGCAAGCAAATTCAATCATACAACCATACATCTTTGAAAAGCATTAGTAGAGCCTTCTGCACAATCAACAAGAATGCAGTAAGTGGGTTCTGCATAGTAAGTCAACAACATAATACTTGTCTTTTCCAGCAGCCATTGGACAGCAGTTAAACCAGATGACTAAACAAACTGGAACTTAGTTTAGGTTGCTAGGCAACGGCCATTGCTTGCTGATTGGTTACATTACATTTGGAAAATTTTTGGAAACTATCCAGATTCTCCAGACACCAAAAAATATTAACTTATTGCTAAAAAAAAACAACTGAGTGGTTTTTTTAAGCTCTTGTGTTGTTTTTTTGACACCAAATCGGAAATACAAAAGCATGCAAAATGTGAATTTTGCATAAAGGTCCCCTTTAATATTGATTTAAAAAAGTACTAGTTCCATTGGCAGATTATCTACTTTAACAATTGAAATATATCTTGATATAAGTGAAATAATCTGCCAGTGGAACTAGAACATTTCCATTAAGTTCCCTGTACGTTACTTGCATCCTATTTCAGTTGTTCTAAGATATTTGCACTATAAACTAGACCAAAATACTTGGTAGCATTTTGTGTTTTTGTGGTGCAGCACAGTGGAATCTACTTACTTCACTTAATTTCAGTCCCTTTCCTCAGATTCCTTGAAGCTTCATCATCATTAAAACAAACATTAAACAAGACGCAGATGCTGCAGCGCTGCTTTAGTGAGGAGCTGAAGTTTTCCTTTGACGTGAACTTTGACCTCCACCAGGTTTGGTGTCCCTGATTGACTGGGCCTCAGCGGTGGAGAGCGTCATGCACCTGAATCTGCCGTGGCGGATGCTGCGCTGTCAGCTGGTCACCTGCAAGACGAGCGACGGCATGATTGACTACTACGACTGGTTCAACGAACTCGCCATCAAAGGGCCCAACACAGACGTAAGGACGTAGAAACGCAACTGGGACCAGACAGTCGTAGATAAACGAAGATATCTAACTTAAATTTTATTTTAAAATTTTTTTGTAACATCATTAAGAGGAAAATCTGGAAGAAATAAGAAGCTGTAAATATAGAACGACCAGAAATGGTTCTGTTTTCTGTTTTTCTCTACCAGCACATCGACCAGAGCCTGCTGGAAACTTTGTACCGCCATCGCTCCACTTTGGAGACCATCTTCAGGATTGTAGACACAGACAACTCAGGTACAAGAACTGCACCATTTAAATATGTATTCAGCATATCAAGACAAAATAATACTGTGTTTTTAATGCACTTTTTGTTTATTGGATGGTTAGTGTCAGGACTCACCATGTGCAGAAATGTGGGCACATAATTAAATTTAAATTTATTTGGTAGATTTGAGTTTTAAGACTAGATTTACATAAACAATTTGAACAATTCTAATTCTCAGATTAAATTTAGAATTCATTTTTATCTTTCTTTTCGCTTCCCTAATTCTCCCCTGTCTAAATATACATCATATTAAGGCCATTGTAGATAAAAAAAAGGTCAATTTCTTAATCTCAGAAATTTTCTAGTAAAAACAAGGAAATTTCAAACAAACCTTTCAAACTTAGACATTTCCAAGTATTTCTAACTACAACGACCTTCATACACTGTCGCAGAACTGTCATAATAATGCTTGTTTAATTGAAATATTACTTGCTAAATTAATTAAAATATTACTTGCTAAATTTGTTGTTGTGCAGGTAAAGGAGAAATAATTCACAATAGCATTTTTGCTTGTTTAATTGGAGAGGAAAAGCAAAGTTAGGCACTTTAAACTTGGGAATTTGGTGTAAAAAGTTTGTTCACCGCTGGTTTAAATAGATTCTCCTGAGCCTCTGTTAATCCACAAGGAGCGTGTCAAAGAGGTCACGGCTTCCTGAGTCCTGACAGGGATTAACCCACTGACCTACTGCTCCCCTTCCCACTTCTGAACCATCACAGAGTTTCACACCACCTCTCCAGCATCCTCTTCCTCCCACGGCAAATAAGGGCTACCATCGATGAAAAAAATAAATGCATTCTGCCAAAAATCTCAAAAATTTCAATATATTTTGAAAATCTGCACCTCATGCACACTGTACAATTTTTTTACTTTTCAAACTCAGAAATTTTAATTGTCAGATTTCTGAGATGAATCTAAAAAATTCAGTTTTTTTCTTGAAAATTAAAAAAATAGTAATAAAAAAGAAAATTCTGAGTTCCAAAAGTCGAAAATATGTGAGAAAACATCAGCAATTTTGAGATTAATTTAAAAAATGTTCAGAGACTTTTTGATTTTTCAAACTTTCAAGTTTTTTTCTTGAAAATTCCTGAGATAAATTTGAGCTTTTTTGTACCAAATGTTTTACTTTTTGAGTTCAGAAATGTCTTTGTTTTTTCTGAGGCTAATCTAAAAAAATATTTTTTATTGCAAATTCTTAGAAAAAAACAAAAGAAATTTCTGAGTTCCAAAAGTTGAACATTTACACAAAGAAAACTCAGAAATCTTAATCTAAGAAATCTTCTAGAAAAAACTTTCTAACTTTTCAAACTTTTTCTAGAAAATTTCAGAGACATCTCAAAAATTCAGTGATTTTTTTTCTTGCAAATTTTCAGGAAAAAAATAAATATGTGAGCTCCTAAAATTGTCAGTTTAAAAATTTCAAGTAAATTTCTGCAAATATTCTGAGCATTTCTGTCTTTTTTGGTGGAAATTGACTTTTTTCTTCAGTTTTTCTATCTGTTCCGAGTGTAATTTGACATCATGTCTTTGCCTTCCTCAGGCTTCATCAGCATGGAGGACTTCCGGCAGACGTGGAAGCTGCTCAGCGTCTACCTGAAGATGGAGATCACGGACGAAGACATCTGCAACCTGGCCGAGACCATTGACAGCAACCACGACGGCAGCATCGACATCGACGAGTTCATGGAGGCGTTCCGGCTCACGGACAAGAAGAGCCGCCTGGAGCGGGGACGCAGCATGTTCATGCACACGACCTCTGACCTCACCAGGCTGGAGGGCGACCCCAACGTATGACCCGCACATGTGCAGCCGGACCGCCACGCAAGCCGCTTTGATGACGCACAGGATGGCGCAGAGCGGCAGCTGCGTCGGGGATCACGGGGGATTAGGTGGAGCTCAGAGGTCACCGTGTTTGACGGTGAAGGTTCATCTCAGCATGAGGAGCAAGAGAGACAAAAACAACACAGGAAACATTTTTTAATAGCTACAAAACTGGAATAATGTGACAACTGCACTGTAATAAAAAAATCCACAAGTGTTAGACAATGAGTATGTGATATCTTGCATTTCTTACAAGGAGAAAACATGTTTTTAAACAAATAGAAGATGGAAAATGTACACTTTACTAGCAACGCTTGTACATATTTTTGTAAATAGCTTTGAAATAAATGTATGTTTTATTGCACAACTATAATCCTACACTGAAAAATCAAACTTTAATTTGAGTGCATTTAGATTTTTTTTAAAGGTGACCAATTATGGTTCCTTGAATAGATCAGGAAAGGTCTATGGCTCCTACAAACATGCTCATTACATTTTTACACAAAATCATTCTTAGATAATTATATTTTAGTCTCATCAGCTCTGCCTATTTTGAGCTCCTTCCAGTTATTTTAGAGCGTCTTTGTCACTTTAAATCCAAATAATCTGCTGTTGGCTACACCCTTCGACTCAGTGTCTACACTCACACTTGAAAATGGCTGCAAACAGATGCATAGTTATACAACTATCTGTCTTTGAAAAGCAGAAGTAGAGCCTCCTGCACAACCAACAAGAATGCAAGTGTTTTCTGGATGGTCAATCAATATCAAAATCAAACCATGCTGGAGCTCCACTTGGGTTGCTAGGTAATGGGGTTTGGCTTGGCTGCGGTTGCTAGGTAACCGTGGTAACTATTTAACAATCGGGAAGTTTTTGAAATGGCTCATTTTCCAGACACCAGAAAGCATTAACTTATTGCCATAAAATACCTGGGTGTTTTTTTAAGTACTGCTTTTAGACGCAGGTAAGACCCAAAATGGAAGTAAAAAAAAAGATCAGAGCTGGTGAACTTTTAATCAGTAGTCAATTGCCTTCAGCATCTTGTCACATGTATATGTGACAAAACGAAGCCTCTAAATTTAGTAAAATTCCCTGAGTCGTTTCACATTTATATGTGACAAGACGCTGTGATTTTGATTCAAAATGGGAAAGACAAGAGTTCATGTCATATTGGTCAGGCAGATGTTTGTTCATAAGTCAGCAAATGTCACAAGAAAATAGAAACTTGACAAAACTTGTCCATCCATGATCGAATGTTTGAAACTGTTACCGTTTAATTTCCAGTCTGAATCCACCCAGGCAGAGTGCAGTGAAGGTGGTGAAAATAAATGATCTGTTAGCACTTACAACTTTTTCTATCTGTGTAAGCCAGTAAAGTTTACACAGACAGAAAAGATATCCATTGTCCTGTTATGGTAAAAATTGAATTTATTTATTTATTTACCCTTCTTTAGCATGGGGTCTTCAGAAATACTCCAAATTAATTATCAAATTCATTAACGTATACACAAAAAAATATATATGGAAATATATAATCAAATCATATGGACATATTTAATAAACTTACAACATATTTGAATTTGATCAAAGGTTTAATACAGAGCAGGTGAATTCAGTTAACTAATTATGCTGATTAGTAAAAGGAAACCCAGCAGATTACAAGCTTTTCTTATTTCATACATTTATAATAACTGAGTTTTAATTTGTTTATAATAATTAACACCAGCTGATTATGTAAACAAGTTGAAAACCTGATTGAAACTCAATCAAAAATATCACTTTATAGTAATTTCTCATTGTTCACAAAGTAATATTGAAATCAAAATATCTCAAAATTGACAATGGTAAAATAAAAATAGACGACAATATAGATCATATCTATCCAATTACATTCTGTAGATTTTGTATTATTAAATTTTAAAAACATACTAACCAGGATGAGTACATATCGTAAAGTTAGCCATTAATGCCAAACCAGCCAGTAAATATGAGGTTATTTTAATGTTAGTTATTTCATTTAAAACATTTTTAACCTATAAATGTTTATTTACATAAATAAATATGTCTGCTGGTATTTAAAATATTTTACTTTGTTTTTGGTTTAATAATGTCATATTAAAGGTTTAATTTGTTTCATTTGTTACGAGCAAACAGTGAAACATTATTTCAGAGTCACCAGTAGAGGGCGCAATACGTTCACTTCACAATCTTCGCGGTGCTGAAATTCGGAAAATCTCATTGTGTTCAAAAGAAAACAGACATTAAAAAGATAAAATATTTGAAGTTTTTGATAATAAAAAATTATCACAATTGTTTTTAGGCTCTTAAGTTTTTCCAACTCTGATTCATTTAAAACCTCCCCATTTTTATTGTGAGATTTTTGTTCCTACTTTTTGAGGCTGACAGCAGAATAAAAATGTTTAAATCAACGTTGAAGTTTCACCTCTGAATTGGGTAACCATGGAGACCTGGCATCAAATCCAGCAGACCTCCAGAACAAACCGGAAGGTCGTTACACCATGAAGAAGAGCAGAGTTCGTCCTGTCACTGAACACTCGTCAGACATTTGGGGACTTTACGTGAAGGCCAGAGTGACGCCGTCACGCTCACATCTCTGGTTATCTAACATGGGCAGGATGAGAGATGAGCAGGTCATCAGGATCATGACATAAAAACCCAAATAAGAGGGAATCAGCACTTTTTCACGTTTCGTCACTCAAATGTAGGTCATCCACTGACAGTTGTGACAGCAGAGCAAATATCAGGCTGGTCTTCACCCGTTCAAACAGCATCAATCCGATAAGATCTTCTTTGAATGAATCAAGGTTTATAACCTAAGTTGAAGAAATCTTTGTATAGCCATTAATATTAAAGTATAAAGTTCGGCTTAGTTAATAAAAATGGACACTAAAAACATCCTACTCACTTATTTTCGTAAGAGTAACAAAGAAAACATTTTTCTTTTTAAAGGTTTTCATTTATGAGGACTCTGAGACTTTACTGCTTCCACACAAATAAAAGCGTGATTATTACTTATTTAATTATGCACTTTTTTCTAATCTATTATTCCATTATTGACAAAGGGTTGCACACTTTATGCACTTGTAAGTGTATTATGTAGTTTTATTTTATTTTATTTTAAAAAGGGGAATAAAAGCCAACTGTGCCATTTGTGTAAAACAATCCTATAAGTAAATATTGAAGTTATTTAATAGAAAATTTATAAAAAATCTGTCAAATTTCTATGGTATATTCCAAGCAGTCACACAACTAATTATTATTGTAGTGGCAGATTATGACAATTAATCAATTAATCAGCACATAGTTTCCATAGTTTCACTTAAACTTTTTTTTATATAAAATATTAGAAATACATACATGATAATAGACAAATAATTCAATTTCTTTTTTACACAGAATTACTGAAAAACAAACATTTGTTTGCCTAAAGTGCAATAACACAGATTCTTTTAATCGTTGATCATTTAAAGGATGAATCTGCAGCTAAAAAAATACTTTTAACATCAACATGTGAAAAACTCAGGCCTTTCCGCTCAATGTTCCATCAACACAGGCTGATTTGTTGATTATACTATGGATTAACCATTCAATAATTGGATTGCCACATGAGGAGTTCTGGGTTGAACATTTTTACGAAGTTTTGTTTTATTTTAAATGCAAACGGTTGATATATTTACACCGTTTTGGCTTGATTACCTCTGAATATGTTGTTCTTTCAGCAAAATCTAATTTTTATGAGTCTGTATATTCCAGTTAATGATTATTCGTTTTCTAAATTAGTTGATGATTATTTTATTAATCATTTTATCACAATTAATCAGATTACTTGGTTCATAGCGATTAATCCGAATACTAGTTTTAGCCCTAATTCTAACCAGAAAAGAGTAATTTGGTTGACTGATACTGGCTTAACTATAAACAGGTGAGATTCAGTATTAAACATCCAAAATACAGCATAAAACATTTGAGTTATGGTGAAATCAAGATTTGGCTGCTTTGCCCTCTAACACAGAAACTCACTTTGTGTTGGTTTTGGGACTCAGAGTCTGTTTTACAGTGTATAGTCTCCAGGTGGTCCTTACAGTTTGATCCGCTTTGTCCAAATGTATGAAATATTGAGCATCAAATGGAGCGTATGATCCCTTACTGTGGATATTTTAACCCTCTCCTCCTCAGGTCTACTGTTAAATTAGAAGAGATCAGGAAAGAACTTAGCAGAAACCTGTTGGAACAGAAAAAATTGACTTTTAATTTAAATTTAGCAAAATTCCCTGAGTTGTTTCTGGAAAACAAATCTTGTAATTCTGTCTGTAATGTGACCCTTTTACCAGGTAATTGATGGCTGTTGTGTCACTTTTAGCTCACCCTGTCATCGCATCTCTATTTTAGTGTTTTTCTGTATGTGTTGACTGTATGTGTTGACTTAAAATGCAATGAAAATGGAGATTTTCATTGCATTTAATCTAATTTTATTGCATTTTAGAGCTGTTTTGCAAACAATATAAAGGGCATTTTGCTGGTTTACTATTTCTTTAGGTGTGTCTTCTTGTCACTGTTAATTACCTTACTTTGTGATTTGATTGTCTAGCAAAAAAGTATAACTTCTGCTTAATTAAAGGAGGTTTTAGTCATGCTCAACTCAGCTTGAACACAAGGTCTTTAAAAATAAAACACGAAAGCATCTAGAATTAGACTGACCCACAGGACTGCCCTAGAGGACTGCAATGAATCGATTATTGAAGTATTTGTCAAATTTAGTAATCAATTAATCACTAACGAGTATACATCCTGAAAGAAGACATTTCCTCAGAGAATAATGTATTTGGAGAAGTAATTAAACTAAAACTGTACAAAAATACACACATTTTGCATTTAAGATGAAAAAATCTTTTCTGTAACCTTTTGATGTTTTACCCAGAACATTTCAAAGTGGCAAAGTTTTAGCTTCACCTGGTTCAAATTAAGTAAAAACAAACAAACAAACAAACTATTAAGCATCTTTTATTATTTGATTATTAAAAAATATGTCCAAAAGTTGGCTAACTTTTGGACTTATTTTGAGTCCAAAAACGATTAATCATTAACTCCACTACACCGGATGCTTATTATTTCAATAATCGGTTAATTGTTTCAGTCGTACACTGGAGCGGTTCAGATTGAAGTGTATTTATGGATCAGAATCACATGAAGTCACAGTAAAACACTGAAGTTTGTGGTCATGACAAAATGATGAACAGTTCAAGTGGTGTGAATTTGCGCTAAGCTGAGGCTGGTGTTAAGTATAATCCTCAAATATAAATAACATTCCTTCAGTTGTCCTCCATGGTTCAAGTGACCTCATTGTCATTTGTTTATACAGTGAGGAAGCAGCAGTCACTGAAAAGTGGCCACTTAAAGCACTCATGTTGTGTATCTCTTGTTTAGCTTTAAATAGTCATACGTTGGACTGCTTGGATTTTTTCAAAAGCAATTTGTTGTGTTGTCCCAATGACAGAGCTGATAAGACCCAGTACATGTCCAATGAGCCAGTCAGGACGCCGTGTCTTCAATGCAGAGTGAGCTGTGTTGAGTTAAAGGAAAATAAAGACGAATCTCAGAGGTATGCAGTGAATGTTTTGTCACATGTAGTGAGAATGGATCAGACTGTACAAATGGATAGACGACAACAATGTTTGGTTTTGGTGTTAGTACTCACTCATTGTCAACACCTTATGGAGCATTTTCATTTTAATTTACCTCACAAATTCAACCATTCAAACTATATTTTAAAAGATTGTGTCAAACTCCTATATTCAAAAATACAATTTTTTTCCATAATTTTTTTTGTTGAAAACATTTTTTTCCTCACCGTCTAATAATTTTGGTTATTCTGAATGATATTGTCCATTTAGAAGACCAATTTGCATCAAACGTTTCCTTCACTGCTGGTATTTTTAGATTTGCTTCAATATTTCCATATAATGTTTTGCTTAGTTTGATTCTTTCACCCCATACTTGGGATGGTGTCCCCAGGCTTTGGCAACATTCAAACTGAAGACACCGAAATCCCCTTATTTAGTTTTTTTTTTACAAATGCGACCCACTTAGAAATGTAGTTCTAAATACGATGCCTATCCGACCTGTTCAAATGTGACCTGAGCGTGAGTGGCCAGGCCGCATTCATTCGACCTGAACGTCATTGATACTCGACAAACGTCACTATTCTGCGCTCCGATACGCGCAAGCGGGGGAAAAAAACCATAGACATCAATAAGTATTAATGTCTATGAGAAAAACAACAACCATGGCGGACCGTAATGAGGATTAAGTTGTTGGCTTCGATCGGATAACAACATTAAAATCGTAAAATATGCTCCTTCCTTACCATCCGACCAGACAAAGAAATGAGATTTCACAACAACAACAACAACAACAACAACAACAACAACAACAACAACAACAAATAATAATAATAATAATAATAATAATAATAATAATAATAATAATAATAATAATAATAATAATAATAATAATAATTAGCCTTACAAGCCTTCCCATTTTTCCAAATGATCATTATGGTCAAACAGTTCCACTTTAGTTTCGAACATGTCTCCAAAAATGAAGGTCTTGGTCACTCTGTACATTTTCAAACTGCATAAAGGATTTTTATGTTTCTTTTCTTTCACACTAAGTGGCCTTTCAGTCATATTGGACATGTTTCACTGTGGATGATGGCAGTCTCATCAGCTTCATAATGTCTTTAGCTTTTTTCCTGGAGTTAATTTCCGCATTTTGGACAAGAAGTTCTTGAGCGATATGACGGTTGGACATTCCCATCATGTCTACACTTGCATATAATTGTTTGAACAGATGAATGCAGCACCTTCAATTACTTGAAAATGGTTCACAAGGATGAACCAATCTTGTTCAGCTTTACAGTTCTCTTCCTGATATCTTGGCAATTTATTTCAACTTTCCCATCATGTTAAACACAGAAGCAGAGTCTTCTTCTTCTGTAATAGCAGCTTATATCCATTAATGTTGCATTACTGTCATCTCTTTGACTTTATTACTAATCACTAACTTTCCTCAAACTCTCTCGATGAATCCAGTATTTTTTGGCTTAGTAACCACATTTTCAAACTTCAGTTCCGTATTACAAACTCTTTTCACTTTCAATAATCTTCTTCGACTCACATATTTCCTGCCTCTAATAAAACATGTTCTTTTGTTTCTGTAGTATTACACCAGTTACATAAACCAGTAAGATGCTTCCCCATCTGAAAATGAGTGCCATTCAATAAACTATAACTAGTTCTTATTCTATTTATAACAATCTCCTCTCTCCAATTTATTCATCTAATTCTTGTATTTGGAATCTTATACAAATGTCTCCTTTTGATCTTAATATCCCACCTCATTTTCTATAACTTATTATGTTCTTTCCAAACTATATTTTTGCTTAATCAAAATATCTAGTTTTTGAACAACTTTTTCAGTTAACTTATCTGCTCTTTTGGTAAACAAAATACCTACAAAAGAAAGCAGTTTGTTTCAGATGTGACTCCAATTAACACAAATGTGTCAGTTAACCTATCGAACCTAACCTAACCTAACCTAACCTAACCTAACCTAACCTAACCTAACCTAACCTAACCTAACCTAACCTAACCTAACCGAAAGTTATGACATCTTCTGGGTTTTACCTCATTGTTTAAAGAGACAATAAATCTGTATGTAAACTTAGACAGACAGTAAGAAATATATCTGAAATATTCTTTCTCTCAATACTGTGATATTTAGCAAATAGAAATAATTTAAGTAATTCTAACTGATCAAAAACAAGAGAAATTTGGCCTTATTTGATTTCAGACAGTGAAGAAAAAACATGTTTTTCCCCCCTTGATAGTAAATATATGGTTTTGTACTCATGTTTCCCAACATGAGTTGGGAAGCTCAAACAAGTCTTAAAACGTACTTGAATGACTGAAGGACAAGCTGAGGTTTACAGACCCTGGGCTGATCACCTTGAGGGTCAGAGCAAAACACGCGAGTCCTCATGAGAGATGGGACTGAGAGAACATCCTGGAGGCTAACAGGAAGAAAAATAAAGACAAGGCTGCTCCTGTGTAATCATCACGTCCTCGTGGATCATTTATCTCTGGAATGGTTTTTACGTCAACCACAGCAACGTGTGACTTGATCTGTTCCCCAAAAGTCCAAAGCCTTTCAGTTGTGGGTTTTGCAGTCAAAACAGTGACGCAAAAACAAACAGTCATGCTTTTAATTATTTCCCAATGTCTTATTTCTGAAGGGAGTATCCCTGAATTCACAGAGCAGTTGTGCAAAGGTCTTTCTCTATCATTTGTTGTGAAATGGAGATTAAACAACTCCACACAAGGTTTTTAAACCAGTGTCCAGCCATGCATTTTTTAAACCTGATTTTGTCATCACTGCCCCTTGAAAATGTTCATAGCTGTGACCAAACCAGGCCAGCAAACATTATAGGTGGGCAGAGATAAAAAATAATATATGTATTTATGTAACAGAGTTTTGTTAATATTATAGATTGGAAGTTTGTTAAAATTGGTTTATTTATTCCCCAATTTAATTTTGTTTAGCCAAAGTTATTTTTTTCCTGACATTTGTTTAACATTTACGTTATGCTGCTCTTTTTAGTTGGTGGCAAAGCAACCAGTAACTAACAGCACCTTTTTCTGTTGTCCTATTTATATTTAAAATCTGTGGAGACCAAATACTGGTTGCCATCCAGCCTAAACGAGTTTGCGAGGATTTACAGAAAATATTTATGGTAGTACATACCGCAAAAAACCTGAGGCTACAAACCTTGTCTAAAGTGCTTCAACTCAATATTAAAACCATGAAACTGAGTACCTACACGTATTTATTAGGGCTGTATAAAAATATTGATATCGCGATATATCGATATTTTCTTTCCTAGAAAAAAATTGATATTCATCTGCAGGTATCGTAACATCCAACTATCATGTTGCTAACTTCACATCAGGTCATCAGGCTTTGAGTGATTCCTTCAGATGTTAAGTGTCAAGGTTAAAAAGCTATCAAACTATTCAGAGCAGGAAATTGGTGTAATTTATTTACTTTACAAATGCATTTAAGCTATAGTTTGTACTGTTTCAATTAAAAGAAATATGTTTTCTCACCACTTCTTTGATTCATTTTGTCCAGCTGTCGACTTTAAGTCTGTGTCCAACCAGAGCCAGGCCTGGGACGCCTTGGGGTTCCTGGAGGAGCTGGAAGAAGTGGCTTGGGAGGGAAGTCTGGGCCTCCATTCTGAAGCTGCTGCCCCCGCGACCCGACCCCAGACAAGCGGAAGAAAATGGATAGATGGATGGATGGCTGTCAATAGCAGAGTTGATATACTGTAATATTTTTTCTCTGGAAAAAAGTAAGAATATGTAGTTGACTGACTTATAAATCAACTCATTTCTCAATGTATACAAAATAAATAGAAGAAAATTGTTTGTCTTGAAACATTAAATGTGCATTAAATTATGGAATTATGTAAATATGTTCTTTAATTAGACACTGTAAAAGTGTGTCTGTTCATCAATGCTAATATAAAAATTATCAGATCATTTCTATCAAATAAAAACATTATGCTCTTTATTCAGAAATGCCGCAAAACAATTAAATAATCACATCAAAAGTTAGAAACTGTCTTAAGTCATTTCTTGGGTTGCCAAATATATTATTGTGTGTGAGAAAATGTGTCAGTGACAGGAATTAATTTAAAATACTTTGTAGAACTGCAATTTCTGAAGTTCGGTCCTTTTACTTGTATTAGCTCACTGGTAACTCCACACCTTGGTGGAGTTTTTGTTTTTGCCGTTTTTCCTTCAACATCTCTCTTTCTTACTGTTTATTCAATGTCACATGCTGTTTTTATAGTTTTTTTCTTTAATTATGTGAATCACCTTGAAATGCCTTGCTGCTGAAATGTGCTATACAAATAAAATTTGATTGATTGGCACATATTCTACATTATGGCGGACGCTGTGACGTAACGCAGCAACGTGCCGACCCGCTCCAGGAGGCGTCTACGTATTCATGTCCGCCGTTCAGACGAACCTTCTTATACTTCCTTCGCCGCCATTGTTAAAACCATAGACATAATATAAAATAATATCCTTATATTATGTATATGGCTAAAACTACAAGCAGACTACGGCCGTTTCTCAATACTCAAGAACACAAGTACGTCCTTGAGCTCTTGCCAAGTACGAACCCGCAAGAACAGTTGACAGTCCGTTCTTACCGAGTTCACGAGGACGCAGTGTGTTAGTTCACCAATTGGAACAGGGCGTTCTTGATTACGTCACTCACCTTCGGTAAATTTTAATAAATTGGTTTAACAATTGGGACTGGACAATTTTATAATTCGGACAAATATTAATAGATATTAAATATACATAAGTAAGGATTAAGTTTAATCCTTACTTAACACTTTAAATGACCCAACGTGATTTGGTAAAATGTTTTTAGGCCAGAATGTAAGTGTGTAGATCTCAAATATCTGCTTGGTTCATCAATACATCACCAAATTGCAATATTGCTCTGACATTTTCGGACCTGTCTGCTACCGCTGCGTTAGCATCCAGCTAGCCGGGCGCTCCAGGTTCGGTACACCGAGAGAAAACGTCCAACTCCGGGCACATTGTTCTAAAAACTCCCGCTAGTTTCCCCAATGAGTTAAACACTGATTATTCACAGGTCTGGTTGAAAAATGTTTGGTTTATAAAGTACTTCAAAGCAGAGCACATCGGTTGGATTGATTAATTAAAGTTAAGCCTTCAAACATAATAGGTTTATTTAACCATAATGACCCATCTTTACTATAAAAGGTGAAGAATTATATAGAAATCATGACTGAAAAACTTTTCCAATGTTTTTTCTTCTCCGCTCTCTGCTTCAAGCTGTTACGGTTGCTTGGCAACATGAGTGACGCTGAGGTGGGGGCGGGGCCAGTTGGTGAAGGCGGGACCTGTCCGAATACACAGGTATTTCTCTTCCGGTCTTAGTTTTTCGCGTCCTTCGAAGGATGCAGACTCTGAACTCGGACACAGCTCATGTCCATGTTGAGAAACCATAGACATCAATACGTATTAATGTCTATGTGAGAAACGGCCTACAAATTCTAAAACAGCGCAGAAAATCGACGTTTTCACGGCTTCTTTTGATTGGCCAAGTTGAAATTCTACCGAAGGAATTCCAAAGGAAACAGGAAACCATTAAACTTTGCACTTACTTGCAACTTTTATTTTTTTGCAAATACACTAGAAATGTTTACAAAAGCACTGTATAAACATTTGTGCAGTGTAAATTATCAAAACTAAAAATGAATATTACTTTGAAATCATTTTGCACCTAAAATGACAAAAAGGTGGGGGATTGTCATCATCAGCAGCAAAACAAGTTAGTACAAGTCAAAGGAAATGTCTGTTAGAATATCAAAACTGGAAGAGGTGGTCGTTACAAATCAAACAGGTAAATCAGAGTAACAGAAGGATGGCACTAAATCAGCAAAGGAGGCATCATTCATCTAAATGTTACACTTGGTCAAGATAATCAGCCTTCCAGTTGACCACTCCAGTTTGATGGAAATGTTAACTACTCAAACAGCACTGCGTCCATCTTTTACACTTTTGTCTTTTACATTTTCAGTACAAATAAAAAAAAAAGAAATGAAATGATTGACAGTGAAATAGGTGGACAAAAGAAAGGGCTAAATAATGCTACAGACAGAAGGAAAGTAATACTACAACTGACAGAAACTCCAACTTAAATATTACTTGGCCCCTTTAAACAAAACAAAACATTCACAATTTTTTTTTCCTCACAACTCTGTATTGCTTTGTCTTACATAACACTGAGATTTTTGCTTCTCAAAGAGCACTGATTACTTATATTCTGCACCAAGTTTTGTTTTTTTAGAAAAAGAAAGCAATACCCATTATTTCTTTTTTGTTTAATCCTTCACCTTACTGTAAAAAAGGCACACATTCACACAACACTGTTGCAAATACTTCACATAAGTGGTGGCAATTTTTTTAGTTTTTCTTTTTCCCTCCTTGTCAAAGTTAGGCGGTGGCGGTTTAGTGGCACAGCAGTTATCGCAGAGAGCAAACACAGCGCCCAGAGTGGATCGATTGGGGTTATCTTTGGTCAAGCCAGACTCATGGGTCAGCGGAGTGGAGTGCGGAGTGTTTGAACAGGATGACTCTGCTCCCTGGATTAAGGTTTTTCAGGGATATTAAACAAGGTGAAAGACTTTGAACTGTGAGTTTGCGCAAGGTGGTAATTGGCTGCATGCATGGAGCGAGCGGATCCAACTTGAAAACAATGGCTTTTGGCTCAGAGGTTAAATACAAACGTATAAAACTGTTCGCTCAGCACAAATAAACTTAAGAAAATGTCTTTTTGGGGAGGATTTTGGTGCACCTTTTGGAAAAAAAATTCAGAACTGATTTGAATTTTAGTTGGAAATATAATAGATTAAAGGGGTTGAGCCACGCTCACATAAAGACATTTAAACCGACTATAATAGCTCCCAAGATGATACATATGATATGCTCAGATCCTGTTTAAATACATGACTGATTTCAGTATGATAGATTTGGAAACAGTGATGACTAATTGCTAGGTTTAATAGATGGCAGCAAGCTTTGGGCTTTGTGCTCAGGTTGGCAACAGAAAAAAGCCTCTAGAAACCCAATGAGAGCACAAGGTGGTGAATACAAATACGAGTCCATAGGTCATGGCAATTTTAGCAGCAGTAACAAATACAAAAAAATATCAAAAGAAGACACTCCAACTGGTGTCTGAAAGCAGGTAACACAGAGACAAACTTTGAAATGTACTGAACACAAATGGACCACTTGAATTGAAACAATCAGGACAAATAAAACATTTCCAGGCAAAGTACAGGTCATTTTTATTCAGGTTGACTGTTTTATGGCCTTATATCCACTCCCTACCGGAGACCGCCGGAGGGAGTCTTGACAAATGTGGCGGACACACAGAGAAGACTCAAGACAAACAGTGATTCAAGTGCTGTGTGCCGAGTTTGCCTGAACGCCTGCAGCTCCTTGGCGAACTGAGTGAGTGCACAGCGGCGAGCGGCACGCCGGGGTCCCGGTCTGAACTCGCACGGCACCTGACAGATCAGCTGCAAATACAAAAACAAAAAGAAGAAAAAGAAAAAAAGAAGATTCCCGCAATCCAAATTGTGCTTTTCATCTCTAACACGTAGCAGTGAGGACGAGGAGAAGCATCGACACCAGAGTGAAGTTAGTGTCTCGCCTGCGACTGCCAGCTGGATTTGGTCAGAGGTATCTCAGTTAGTTCCCCTTTAAATATGTACAGTAGAAGTTTTCCCAGCTTATCTGAATACGCTGAACCCTGGTAAGGCAGAAACGGGTTCAAGTTTCCCTTGTAAGTCAAGTTGGTGTTTAATTCCTTTTTTTGTAATTTGTGAATATTTTCATGAATTTTAAAGCGAAAATGCCTCAAATCAGGGATTTTCACTCTAAATAGTGTTTTAAGGAAAGAAAACAAGGGAGAAAAGAAGAGGGTGAAAATCACGAGTATTTCAGGTTTTATACTAAACTGTGCCTCCATTAGGAAAAAGACAGTAGAGTCCATTTAAAAATAAAGGTGCACACACAGATTCACCGACTCATACTGGAAGTGCAACGTGAATAACCTGCAGGTGCACTAACTCATCTTGGGAAAAAAAGGCTCAGTTGTTGGTTTTTTTATGCTTTCCTTACAAAATATACTAAGTTTACGTTCTCTTGCAAATCCGCTAACTCGCCTGATCCCAGGAGGTTTTCCAGGTTTGTAAGGGATTTTTAATCTGAAGGCTCAAAGTTTTCTCCTCTCGCAGTGCTGACAGAAAACGACTGCAACACCCCTTGTTGTTACAGTTAAAGCGAAACACTGAGTTTCACCAGCAGCGTTTGCCCAGAGGATCATGCATCCATGTGCAAGAGGGACGACTACGCCAAGTTTTAAATTTTCCCTTAGTAGAATTATGAAAAAAGCATTTTTGTATTATATTCCTGGTTGAACTCAACCATTCCCAGTTTGAAAAGTCCCTCTGTGTTCAGGATCTGCCATGATGGAGGCGTTTATGCAGGCGGAGGACAGGCTGGTTGTGTTGCAGTCCTGCAGGCAGGAGGATAGATGGCCAGAAGAATGCTCAGGAAGAGGATCAATGTCTTTGTAGGCTAAACGATCTCCGGGGTTTGTGTCGCACTGTGTCCTCCCCCACTCATGCTAATGAAACAACCCACGGCCCTCCGGATCTCCACGCTTGGGGGAGAGGAATCCTCAATCAACACTTCTGGGCCTCCACCGGCGACATGGCGATGTAGGAGCCGTTCTTCATCGGCTGGTTGGCCGGCTTTTCTGACGAGTCGTCCAGCTTGTCGCTGACTTGTGTGTATGCGGTGTCGTCTTTCGCCGTCTGAGCAGGAAGAGAAACGTCAGTGCAAAATAATAGATATTGTTGGCATAATGTCCAGCGCTATTTGAAACATCAACATCCCAATGGAATCAAATGCTTTGACTTGAAATGTTTTACGGTAGAGTTCACAAACAAATCAAATAAAATAGGAACAATTACAATGAAGGCGAGAAACGAATGTTTTGATAAATGAAAACAATTAGAGATGAAAATCTGCAATTAGAGATGCACCGAAAGAATGACCGACAACTGGAATCAGTTCGTTTAAAGGTGACCGATTATGCTGCCTTGAATAGGTCCATCATCTATACAAATATGTTCAAATTTTTTTAAACAAAATTATTCTTAGATAATGAGTCTGGTCAGTTTTGCATAATTTGAGCTCCTTTCATAAAGAGTTGTTTTAGGGCGTCTTGTTACTTTAAAATCCAAAGAAGCTGCTGTTGGCCACGCCCCCCACTCAACTTTTACACACACGAAAATGGCTGCAGCAGATTCACATTTATACAACCGTAGATCTTTAAAAAGCAGAAGTGGTGCCTTCTTCACAACCAACAAGAATGCAGCAAGGACGGCAAGTCAACACTTGTTTTTTCCAGCAGCCATTGTACAGCAAATACTGTGGCAAAACCAGCTGACCAAATGTGCTGGATCTCAGCTTGGGTTGCTAGCTAACGGCGGAGCTTTACCAGGGTTGCTAGGCAACAGGGAGTGCCTGCTGATTTGAGACATTACATTCAGAAGGTCCTTGAAAATGTGTTTTTGATTGTTTTTAGAAGCAGTAGAGACCCGAATGGAAGTGTAAAAACATGCGAAAAGTGAATTTGGCGTAATGGGTCTCCTTTATGCGTTAGCTTGACTCTGATTGGTGAACTAAAAAAGTCCAATATCCTTCCAGTCAGTGAAGGTGCCTTGCCTGAGCACTGACTGGTGTGTTTGCGGTCACTGAGGGGAAAGCCGCTTTCAGTGCGAGTGATTACAGCCATTTAAAAGGAAGCCACATTTTTTACACATCGAGACATGTCACTGGTTTATACAGGCTGTGAGAAAATGAGAGCGAGCAAGACTTTCAGCAGACAACAACAAGGCTTAGCAGAGAAACAGCAAAGTTGCTTTATTTTATCCGTTAAAGTGTTCAACCTCAGCCAGTCGTGGAATATGATGGGTCTGGAAACGTTGGCGGGTCTTTGAAAACCTCAGTGTTTTAGTAATGCTAGCCATGCTAATCGCTAATATATGATGCTAAAGCTGTTTTAATGCATTCATGACATAATTTGGTTCATCAATAAATGCACATCTTTGGAAAGCTGGAAAAATATTCAGAGTAATTAATTTCTCTAAATTCTTTAAAGTTCCTCCATCTTATTTTTTTAGGAATTGGGCAAAATCTGCATCAGCAGGTCAGAGCTTATCCAAAAAAAAATTCTTATCAGTGCATCCCTTCCAGAAAAGCCACACAAATGTTAAAAAAATGAGAATAAAAACAAAGGGAAACTGAAGACTTACAGTGAAAGAATGAAAAGCCTCGGTAAAATCTATTCGTTTAACTTCATTCTAAAAACAGAAAGGACAAAAATAACGGGGGTTAAACAGAAAACTTAAATCAGAACATGGTTAATAAAACATTGCAATTAAGCATTTCTTAAGAGGAAATACCCCCAAAATCCATGATTTAAGGAATAAACCGAGCTGCTTAGCATAGCAGCACATGCAGCAAGATAAGAAAAAACAAATCCATCCTGGTGAAGAAACTCAGCTGATAAAGTTTTTGTTTCAACTTTAACCTGGTTGTTTCTGGCGTTGCAGCTAAGCTAGGAAAGGCGGATGAATACGTCAGCATTGTTTCAGTTTTAGAGGTCATACTTGGAGAAAACTTAAAAACTGCCTCTGTGAAAATAAATCTTAATTTTAAACTGCAGCTCAAGCTGGACTTTGTGTTCATCAGGTGGTGCGTCATGACAGACATTCCTCAAACAAGCTAAGTAAATACCAGTTTTAGTAAATACCAGTTTTTGCCTTTTTAAGATGTTCATTTTATAATAAATGTTATTTTACAGTTTAATGTGAGATGACAGCAAATCTCCGATCATCAAATTATAACCTGAGAAAATCTAAACTGCGTTTTCTTCATTTTCCATTCAAAAACATTTTATTACAAGGCAACTTGTGACTTTACCAACTTGCATAACCTTCCAACCAGTCATGTCACCAAACATCAGATTGTGAAATAAATCTAAAAAGGAATTGTTTCACTTTTGTGGTGATTCATCCTTTTATTTCTCAGCCCTTTGCCTTAAACTTTGTGATGACAATGATGAACTAAGTTACTGCAGGTAAAACAGGACAGCAGTTGATGCTGCTACATGTTGAAATCCAGTGGGCAGTACACTGCAAAAACAAAATCTTACCAAGTATTTTGGTCTTTAGTGTTAATATCTTAGTACACTTGAAATAAGACTAAGTACATTTTCAGCAAGTTATGATATTATATCAATATTAATTCCTTAATATTGATGAAAAAGTACTGGTTCCACTGTCAGATTATTTCTCGTATTACAAGACATTTTTGTTGTATTATGAGTGAATTAATCAGCCAGTAGAACAAGTATTTTTTAATTAATATTAAAGATTGTTTTACTTAAAACAAGCTAGCATAACTTGCAAAAAGTTACTTCTAAGTTAGTTTTGTCTTATTTCAGCTGTACTAAGACATTTGCACTTGAAACCAGACCAAAAATACTTGGTAAAATTTTGTTTTTGCAGTGTATTGGTTTCACTGTGTAAAATATATTTAATATTTTTTCCATATTCTGCCCAATAACATTTTAATGGTCCTTTGTTTATCACACTGGGTCAATTTTTCTGAGAACAGGAAGCTCTGTGGATGACCTAAAGCAGCCAGGATACCCAAAGCATCAGACAAGCACATCAGAAAGACTACAGCAGCACTTCCAAATTCTTCTTTTCTTATCTGAATAATAGAAATCTCAGACTCTGTTGAGGCTACAGTTCAAAACCACGTATCAGTCACTGCTGGAGATAAGAGGGGGCCCATCAGAGGTTACTCTGGGTTGTTAACCTACAGCTGTGTAGACCAAAGGGAACTGAGATGTTTTTCTTCCTTAATTTGTCAAAAAGTGCATTCACTGCTAGAAAACTTTAAAAAGCACCAGGAAGCACTGCAGAAACAAAATTTTACCAAGTACTTTGGTTTTTAGAGGATATATCTTAGATCAGATGAAGACAAAACTAGCTTATGAGTAACTTTTCAGCAACATATATGAGCTTGTTTTAAGTCAATAATTGCTTAAAATACTTAACTTATAATATGGGGAAAATGTCTAAACTGGAAAATGAGAATGCAACAAAATCTCCCACAGGATATGAGTTAGTCCTTAAATAATTAACAATACTTTTATCAACTTAAAAAGCATTTAAAAAATAGGAAGTTACATTTATTTATTAAAAATTGTTACGATGTCATGTCAGCAAAACCCTATTGCTAAAGACTCGAGCAGGCCATTAAATCTGGTAAAAATATCTTGTAATAAGTTAAATAACTCACTTTTTCCACTAATAAAGAAATTATATTAAACAAGCTCCTATATCTTGCTGAAAAGTTACTTGTGAGTCAATTTTATCTTATTTCAAGTGCACTAAGGTATTTGCACTAGAAATTAAGCAAAACATTTTTTATAAGATTTTGTGGTTTAGCATTGTGTGAGGTTTTACTAATGGAAGAGCGCGAGCACATGCAGGGCTGATCCAGAAAAGAAATGACTTCCATCTGATGTTACTGTTCACGTTTGAACCAAAAATACTTGGTAAAATTTTGTGTTTATGCAGTGACCTCCATCAGGTCCAGAATACTGACAACTGGTCAAGCTGGCTTTACTGCCTACTAATCATGCAGTGTTGGTGAATGTATGCAGAACTTGCAGCTGCTGAGCGCAGTTTGTGCAGAAATATGCAAAAATACGTGTACTTATCAGTTTGAGGCTGAATTAGGGCCATTGTAGATTAAAAAAAAAAGTAGTAAACATCTGCCAAAAAAACTCAGAAATTTTGCAAATAAACTCAAAAGTTAATTTTTCAGTTTGAAAAGTTTCAACTTTGCTAGACAAAACTCTAAATGCTTGATTTTCAAATGTCCAAATTCTCCAAAGAAATTTGGAGATTAAATTTAATTAAAAATAACTTCCAAAAGTTGAAAATTTTCGAATTTTTTTTCCCCACTCAGAAATGTCCTGTTTATTTTCCAGAAAATCTGAGGTTAATCTAAAAAAATTCGGAGTTTTTATAGTACATTTTTTCCCCTTCATATTCAGAAATTTCCTAAGTTTGCTAGAAAATTTCTGAACTCGATCACGTTTCTGATTTAAAAAAATACAACATTTTTTAATCTACAAAGGCCCTAATATGCCGTGGTAGTTTCCCACCGAGTTAATGTAAGCAGAAAGCTAAATAGCAGTGAAATGCAGAGAAAAGTTTCTGTTTCTTACCTTCTTCTGACGGTTCCTGCAGAACAAAACAACAAGCACCAGCAGCAGGATGATCCCCAACCCCACGATGAGCAGCGGGAAGTTTGAGACAAGAGTGACGATGAGGAGCAGCGTCCTCATCTGAGACGCAGAATCATCATCGATGGTTGCCGTCTACATTTAGAGAGAGAAGGTTGATTTATGGTTCAGGCGACGTTACCAGAACGTCGGTGGTTCGTGTCTGAGTCTCACCTCGTTGACAAACATGATGGGGAAAATTGTCTCGTTGAGGAACTTTGTTTTACTGAAAACAGGGAGAGACTGAGGTTAGGAGGAACATCTGGCTCAACATGCTGCCTGGATGTTGACTGAGTGTTGCAACAGGAAAGTAGGTCAGAGTTCAACAGCGAGACTTACGGGAAGCCCGGGACTCTCTTCAGAATGATGTTGAGCTGAGCTCTCTTACAGGCGCGGATGGGAACACCAGTAGTCTGCAAGAGACCCACAAGCACATCTCTTTACTTTCTGGCCATTTCTACACAAAGGAAGGAAACTGCCACCAAAAGCATCAACATTATGCTACTGATCAATTCAAACGGTACGATTTGAGGGTTGGAAACATGGCGACATGTCTGAGCGTATCAGAGGCAGGGTGGTGGTGGCAGCTTCATGATGTGGGACTTTTGTTAGTCTTGTTGGCTTATATTTGCAGGATACTCTTGGCTATGATGAATAAAAGGCATAAAAATAAAATCTCAGTTTTTTCTCCCCCATACTAATTGATGTTTTCCTTCATGTCTTTTATAAAAGTGAAATTACAAATGCCAGAAAACATTTTTAAAAAGTGGATTTTGTTTCAAACAATATTAGGCTTTTGGCCAAGAGAATTTCAGTGTAACTAGGAGAAAATAGCAGAATAAAGACAATTTTACCAGAGGAATGTATTAAAATCACAAGTAAAGTTGTTTTACTGAGAAAGAAGCTTGGATAAAAATAGTTTTGTTGGAGTTTTAATAAAACTACAACTTCACTCTCTTCCTATTATGATTTTTTTCTGTAACATTGACTTTATTCATGTTATTAAAAAAGATATAGTAACCTGACCCTTATGAATTCAAAATAAAAATAAATAGAAGCTGTAAAATATGCCTGTCTAACAAGATGGCCGCCTTGGCTGTGCTGACATCACTCTGAACTATGGAAACCCCAAGAGTTAATTGGTGAATAAAAAAATTTAAAAAAAACACTTAAATCTTCAAAAACCAAAAATTCAAGACCTATGTAAATACAAACAATTCTACATTTGTTTGCATCTGACCAAGCATTCTATGTTGATCAAGTCAAAATAAAAAGATGCCGACTCAAAATCACAGTAAAAGCAGTGATCCTGATTCAGACGTTATGATCAGTGGAGGTTTTAACCGTTTGCCGTACCGGCTGCAGGTCCAGGTACGTCTCATGTTCCTCCTTGTTGGGGTTCAGCCCATCGACGGCGTTGATGTACGCCGGGTCGGCCTGGTAGAAGTGAGGGAAGGAAACGACGATGGGAGCACCTGGAAAGAACAGAGACAGGTTGGTGTTTGCCAAACAAATAAAGGTCAGAAAGAGGCACGTGAGGAACAATCTGGAGATTATAAACAAACCCTGATAGCCGAAGATAGAGTGTTCATAAAAGCTCATTTAAATAAGGAGGATTTTATTACAAGCTTTTACATTGACTACTTAAATTTTCCTACTTTATAGTAAAATCAATTCAAACTTAAGAAGAAAGAGCTATTGGGAGCATAACCTACAGCTGCAGCTAATGCATTAACATTTAGCACTGAGCAAGAAACACGAGACAAACGCAGGAAACCAACAAGTCCTGAGGATTTTGCATAAATAAATTAAGCTGATTTGTTCATGGAAATGTGCCTCGATTTCATTTTAAGTTTGTATTACCTATACAAAGTAGTTCAAAAAGATTCTGCAGCTTAAGTACTGAGAGTCTATAAAACAAATTGAAAACAAGTGTTTAAGTGTTGTCCGTTTTAGACGCACGCCTCAACCAAGACTCATAAAAAAATGCGTTATTGGGCATTGAGTTAAATATTAAAATGAGTCAGCAGAATATGATTCAAGTTCTCAGTGAGTCTGATGCTGCAGTTTTTAATCTAAAATGCTTGATTTGCACATAAAACTGCACATTCTGTAACCTCTGAAAATATGAATGAAACAGAATGTTATGAATTAACCATTTTCTTTGTGTTGGTAACTTTTCTAAGATTTAAATGTAAATTCAAGACATAAATTACACCAGAATAAAAGCCTCAATTTCTACCCTACCTTACTTTTTTACATTTTGGTAAATCTCCTCCTGCTTCCTCCCCTCCCCCCCATTTATAGAAAAACTCCTCCCACTCTGCTATAGGTCATTTTCCTGCTATTTTACCGCTTCAACACACCTGAATGAAATGAATGGTTCACTACCAGGCCTCCGCAAAACTATAAAGTTGCCAGTCACCAACATTTTCCCCCTTTTGTCTGAACTTTTATTGCACTTGAGAAGTTTTGAGTTGTGTCTAAAATGCAAAATGTCTAATTTCTGTACATTTTTGGCTTCAAATCTGCTCTGATTAATGTTATTTCCTCAAAAAAAATTCTTTTGAGTCCTTATACTCCAGTTAATTATTAAATTAGTTGACGATCATTTCAATAATCGATTTATTGTGATTAATCGTTTAAGCCCTATTTTTAAATAAAAATGTAAAAATAAGCTTCAAGCATAATCGACAAGGTTAAAGGATCACAGCACAGATTGTCTTTATTACAGCAATCCTGCTGCACTTAATCAGTGCCATAAACCCTTCCTGAACAGTCAGCAGAGTTAATCATTGAACCATTGTTGAGTCAAATCTGATGAGCTCAAACACAGACAATGTCGGCGACCGGGCGGAGGAAAAGGTCGCCGTCCAAAAGTGTGGACATTTAGGAATGAAGGGGGTAGGAAACTGTGTCATGGGGTTGGTTGTGATTAAAGGGTAGTGATGATTACTGGGTCACAGTGTGACCCAGTAATCATCCGGTTGGTCGGGTCATACCTTATCGGTTGGTCGGGTCATACCTTCTCGACAAACGCTGACTTTCAGCACCCCGGTGCCGAGGCACTCTCCCGCTGGCACACAGAAGCCGGCGTTGGTGGGATTTTCCTTGGGGTTCATGAGGACGTCGTTGGGGGGGGCGAAGCGGTACGCCTGGATTCCCTTCACCTCCACGTCCTCCACGTACGCCAGGTGAATGGACCTGAGGAACGACAGCCACGTTGTAAGGACAACTGAGCTGCTTTATCCACAAGTGTTCTGGAACTTTGCTTGGGTTGCTAGGTGAGGGCCGGAGTTCCGCTGGGGTTGCTAGGTGAGGGCCGGAGTTCCGCTGGGGTTGCTAGGTGAGGGCCGGAGTTCCGCTGGGGTTGCTAGGTGAGGGCCGGAGTTCCGCTGGGGTTGCTAGGTGAGGGCCGGAGTGCCGCTGGGGTTGCTAGGTGAGGGCCGGAGTGCCGCTGGGGTTGCTAGGTGAGGGCCGGAGTTCCGCTGGGGTTGCTAGGTGAGGGCCGGAATTCATTGGGGTTGCTAGGTGAGGGCCAGAATTCATTGGGGTTGCTAGGTGAGGGCCAGAATTCATTGGGGTTGCTAGGTGAGGGCCAGAGTCTGCTGATTTGCAAAGCTACATTCAGAAAGTTTTCAAAACCACAAATTTTCCAGACACAAAAAAACAATTCATCACCAGAAAACAGCTGGGAGAGTTTAAGTGATCGGGTTGTTTTTAATAAGCAGTAGAAACACAAATGGGTTAAGCCCCTATTGGAGAGTATAAGAACCCAAATGGGTTTCTACTGGTTTTCTACCCATATTCCAAAAATAAACTCTTCACAAACCAATTTATTGCCTAGCCCTGCTAAAATTAGAGTGACACTCTGCAGAATGATTGTTTACTCAATAATAAACCCTGATATCTCTTTCCTGGTGTTTATACTTTGCTGCCAGTCTTATCATTAGTTGTAACAGCACACGCACTTATCAGTCAGTAAATGACTCCACTGGCACTTCCTTCCATACCATAAACCTGAGTGGAAACCTTCAGTCTCCACTCTGCCACAGCGCTTTGGCTGTAAACAAATTAGCAAAACAAACGTGCATACCGGCAGAGGTCAGCGGCGAAGATGTACAGCAGCTCGTTCCTGTCGATGAGCGGGTGGAAGACGGCGCCGTCCGTACCGTTGATCATGTTGCTCTGATTGGAGGACCACCATGACATTTTCCTGCAGGAGAGAGAAATGAAGCAAGGAAACTTTGAGCAAGCTTAAGAAGTCTGCTTTGTTTACACATTTAATTAGGACTGTTATGTTTATGTTGGACTAAAGAGAAAGTTCACAATTTTAATTAAAGTGACGTCTGCTGTAGCAATTTTAATGTAGGTTATACAGATTACCTGCAGACAAACATTTTAATCTCTGAAATTTGATGGAGATCTATGCAAAACCCTTATTTTATGACCTTTAAAATAATGTTCACCTTGTATTTAAGAGTTATTTGCAAACAGGTCAGACACCAATAATATTCCTGTGAGAAAGGTTCTGGGAATGGAACATGCCAAATATTTCTACCCAATCAAAAAGTGGTTTAAAAATCTCTAAAATTGTGTTTTCTTAGGCTGCCAATATATTTTTTGCTCGTTATATTGAACTTTGATATCAAACTTTCATAGAATCTATTTTCAGTACACGTTTCACTCAGGTTTCTCATTGGTGGCGCACCTTCTATCTTATTTTCCAGAATAAAGCGCAGAAATAAT
The DNA here is from genome assembly GCA_903067075.1 of Micropoecilia bifurca. Taxonomy (NCBI): domain Eukaryota; kingdom Metazoa; phylum Chordata; class Actinopteri; order Cyprinodontiformes; family Poeciliidae; genus Micropoecilia; species Micropoecilia bifurca. The sequence goes on from CAEGAF010013153.1 coordinate 29,189, forward strand.
CTCCCTATATTAGAGTACAAGACATAAATGTAAAATATTAACTACTCTGACAGAACCTAACTTAAATGTTCTGAATTACGCCTTAAAGATATGAACAATTAATGATCAACTTCATCCTGAAATACCTACAATATATTAATATACTTCCAAACTGCAAAGAAGCCTATTAATAAAATAGGCCATTCTTTTCTGATTGTCCAATTATAACCACATTTAAAATATTCAAATGTAATCTTACAAGACAGATAAAATCAGATAAATAGATGGATTTTGCTTGTTCATGCTGACCGAGTTAAAACTACACTTTCACCCACATTTGTGTCTCCAAGCATTCAAATTTTGCAATCTTTTTTACCTCAAAAACCAAAGAGCAAAGGTTCTCGCCTCTGTGCATTTTGAAACAAAGCAAACATGGATATCAGGAACGACTGGACATTTTAGGAACATGCTGACGGAGGAGTTTCATATCATTCAGACCAAAAAGCGTGGCTCAACCTGAAAGTTTACCTCAGGCCATTCCAGGTGTCGATCTTTCCGTAATCCAAGTAGTTCTGCTCGCCGGTGTGAAAAACAAACTCTCCCTCATGAGTGCCGTTTTTCTGTGGAGGATGAGGAGGAAACAATGTTCAGACATGTTGTGTTGAGGAGCGACACAGCAGGAAGCAGAGGATGTGCATCTGTCAGAAATGGTATTTATGACCGTGACAAACGACCCTCTAAGGAGGGGAAAACAACAAAAAACACTCCTTTGCATTTCCACTGACGGGTCTTTTAATGCAGGAACAACACACGCTTTTACAAGAGCAGCACTAATGTTTACGGCTATAAATTATAATAATTTCATTGTGTTTACAATGTTTATTTTCCTGTTTGAACTGAAACATAACGGAACTGAACACGGTCATTTCCGTTCATTTTCCGATCAATTAGCAAAGCTCCATCTGCGTAACCCTTTAGAGTCATGTGCTTGATTACGTTACCGCTTGGGACAGACTGCAGACGCTGCTCTGTCGATCGGAAGTACAAAATATTCCATCAGCATCAGGAGATGCCTTTTCAAGTGACATTACCACCAACTTCCCCCTTTTTTGTCTTTTCAGTAACTGAGCAACTAGCAAGGGATACATTTACAAAAACAACCTCACCTTCCACATCAGACCAAAGTATTCGTCCACATCTGGCTTAAGTCTACGAATCTTTGAAAGGAGAGGGTCCTTGAAGCCCCACAGAATCTCATGGACGGTGCGAGTCATGAAGATTTCAATGCCCAGGCTGCTTATATACATGGAAACCATGGGCCGCACATAAAAGCTGTAGGAGTTCAACTCGTTCATCACCGCCTTTAAAAGACAGAAAAACATCATATCAACACATGGAAAGAGAAGCACCTTCTGTTTGGAATATTTTGCAGTTTTAAGTTCCTGTTATTTGCTTGATTTGGCCTAATGTACATTTATAGTTTACACATTTAAAACATTAGAAAATGTCACAATAAAAAACAAACATGACTGACATAAAGCGAGTTGTTGGAAAACAAATGTCAGTTAAATCAGAGGACAATCAAGCAGACACTTTGTCTCACCACAAACGGGATGTTGACTGTCCTGATAATGTCGACCTTGGGGTCACCAGCCGACTTCTCAGGAACAAAGACAAAGGATTTGGGGTTCAGGGCATAAACCTTTGTGCCGTTTTCCAAGAAGGTTACATTTTCCCTTGGTCGGTATTCCCTGGTGTGGACAGGGACATCCGTTAATCATTGTAGACAATACAACCACTTAAGCACTGAATCACACCCAGCTTGGCAGCGACTGGTGCTAGCTGGGAGAAACGTCTTCATATCTTCTTAATCATAAATTAAACAAGTCATTTACTAGGGATGGAACAATTAATCTGATTCATTATGATGAATCAGTTCTTAAAATAATCGTAAACTAATCTAATAATTAATCGTCAAGTATAAAAAACAAAAATGCCACTTACTGAAAAAACATTAAGCCTAAACAGTACAAAATATTCATACATTTTTAATTTAAGTTATAAAATACAGTCTATTTTAAAAAGTACTTTTATCCTTTATACTTCTTCACATTTTGCTTTTTTGTTATTTTGTGTCAGACTAACAAAACAAAACTTGAAGAGAAATGGAAAAACATTTTAATCAACATTTTTCAAATAAATAAAATGTGGAGTCAATTTGTGTTTAGCAGCCCTGAATTGATCATTGATAAAAACCACATTCTACTGAAATTACAAATGCAAGTAGATTAGGACATGCCTAACAGATTTGCTACATTTTTAACCTTTTTAGCAAAAACAGCCCAATTTCAGTCGAACCTGATGAAGCAAATTAGTTTTATTCTTATTATTTTCACTTCTGCAAAATACTGCCTGAATAAGTTTGTAGTGAAGAACTTATTTGGAAAATTAGTGTCACTTCCTTTATCTGACATTTCCTCTGGGTGAGGAAATAAAGTTTTTATTAATCCGTTACCGACTGTGATGAAACTTGCCTGTAAGTGTAAGGGCCGATCTGTTTAACAGACGCCTTTCCTCCTGCCAAAAACTCCTCAGGATTGGTAACGTTGAAGAAGTAATACTCCATGTAAACAGGTGGGGGTGGGTTCTTCCATGACTCAAACATCTGACTCTTCTCTGTCAAAGTAATTTCCTGTCAAGAAAAAAAACACACATTCAAGCTGAGAAATATCACAATACCAAATAAATATTTGTTTGGAAGTGATGCTGAAAGCTTTTGGTTTCATCGTTGTCCAAGGACGATGTCAAAGCTTTTCACCGTCTTCAATGCCAGGCCAAGAACCTCAAAAACCAAAAAGGGAAGACGGGCAAGATCCGACAGTGAATCGGAACAAAAAGCAGCAAATAGTCCAACTTCAGCAAGCCTGGGCAAAATCCAGATTTGCAGAGGCACAACCGTATTGGAGCATCAGCCTTTCAAAACTAGGTGTGGAAAGTCATTAAACGCCCCCACAAAGTTAAGGTGTGCACCCCTGCACGCGATTTCAAATGTGTTTGGGTTTGAAAGTGACAAAGAACCAGGCGATACAGCAATGTTTAACTTGAGCACTCAGCTGTGAAGCAGCATTTCGCTCAAGGCGTTTGCTGACTGGAAAAGTAAATCAGCATCTGGGAGGAGAGAAGTGCTCCACCTCCGTGTCATTCCCTCCGAGAGGTGCACTTCATAGAAGACGCACATTTGGTTTTCTGTGTTCTTTCCCAGCCGAATACAGTTGAGAAAATATAGCATAAGGTGCGTCTAAGGCTTCCTGTTTGGGCAACAACTTCCACCATTTAAAGTGCTGTAATGGATGTTTTTTATTCTATTCCCTTTGTTGCAAAGTTCTTCGCTGGCTTGCTTTTGGAAGCAAACAAAAAAAAACTAAATTTAAATTAAAACATAAAGGTTTTTATAGAAACATCAACATATAGATTTATCCCAACAAAACTCCTCAAATTAAAGATGCACCAATAATCAGAGATTGTTTGACCAGTTTTCCATTGATCAGCTCTGATTGGTGACGAGCTACAATAAACAAATACTCCCAACATTTTAATTCTTTTAATGCCGTTATGGTTGATAATTTAACAATTCCTCAATTTTGCGTTGGGTTCAAAACAAGTACCTCTTAAAAAAATCTGATACCATTCAATCTCTTCCAATGTGTCACAAAATAAAATAAAAATCTCCAATGATCGATCGGTACATCTCGACCTAAACTCTGATTAAGCAGAAAAACCCTGAACTACGTCTTGGTTTAGGATGTTTTCAGACGTTTGAACAAGCGATTTTTAGTTTTGAATCAGCTCTTTAAAGGGAACTAGAGGTATTTAAAGAGCCGGACTCCCTGGAGTCCTGATGAGTCTGCTACTTAATTAAAAAGCTGAAATGAAACCAGATAAAGTTGAAGAAAAAGGTGTGACCATCAGCTGAGCAAGAACAAATTACTACAATTTGTTCCTTTTTCTAAACAGAAACAAGCCGCTGCTTTAGAAAAGGCCTGCGTGTCGACTGGCAGCTTCCCTGCAGGCAGCGTTCCGGGAGCCTGAACGTGTGACTCCAGCCTGCATGAATTGTTGCGTTTGTCAACCTTGGCTAAAGGTCTTTCGAAGGGCTTCGGGCGAAGGTAAAAGAACGGCAATTTATCAAGGAAAATCCTTCCTTTGTCACAAACATGTAGCCGTGTTTCCAGTGGACTGAAGGAGAAACAGTTTAATTAGGTTGAAAGTAGAAAAAGACTTCAGCTGCATGACCTTGCTCTTCAAGACTTCTTTAAACCTCTGAAGAGGAGTGGCATGAATGGGTGTTTCTTTTTTTCCTTCTTCCTCTTTTCAGCTTTGTCACTTGAGCTGAACATTCATTTGAACAGGATAAACAACAAGGAATTAGGTGACGTCTTTGTGGTAAAAAATATGCCCTCAGGGATGAGAAAGGCAACAAATTTCTGCCACCGCTCCTCCTGTGCTGCTGTACTTTTACGTAAAAGCACATTTGGCCACAGATTAGATGGGTTTTTGGAGTCCGTTCAACACGTCTGGGGCAAGTCTGATTTATTTGGCGAAAGAGGATTAGCTATGCTGTCATTTCTTGTAACCACCAGCTGCATCAGAGTTAGATCCCCTGTTGATGAACTTTTCTCTTAATTTGGGTCCCACTGAGAGGCTGCGGCCCTGATTTGGACCTAAATTTAACCCCGATGTGTCTGAGGCGCAGCATCCAAGTCTCTGAAGCAACAGCAGGAACTTTAACACTTTTGATGCATGCTGAACAGAGGAGTTCAAGGTATTTTAAAGGGTCTGCAGCTGCCACTAACCCCACCCAATCAGGCTACAAATCCATCAGAATCATTCTGCTCTTACTTGTACAACAGCAAAAAGAAAAAAGCAAGACATTCCGCACTTTTAGACGTAGATAAAGACATCCTATACAAAAGTAGAGGATGCCATTTTCTAATTTCACACTTATTTTTTTCCTGCGCAGACTTTGATTTAATGATTGCAGATTTGGACTGCGTCCTGGTAAATACCCACTGCAAAGAGAAAAAGAACGAGAGAGTCAGTACTCCAGATTTGGCTGCCTACTCACCCCATCTCCCTTCCCCCAAAGCTGCACACCTCCTGCCCCCCATTTACCAGACTTCTACTACTGCCTCCTGCAATCACTGAAGTTAATTAGAATGATGCCTTCATCCTCACCAGGGGCGCATCCAAGTACTTTTTGAGAAATATAGACACATTATAAGCATTTTCAATGGATAAATGCTGAAATACAAGAAATTATTTCCCCCCATTTTGGCGCCCCCTCTAACAAGGCGCCCCTATGCATCGAATATAGTGAATTTCCATCCTCAGAAATGTTTCACCGGCTCACAAATGCCCTCAGAGAAATATCATACAAGTTCCAGTCAATAAAAAGCAGATATAGGCTTGATTGAATCAAATATTGGCATCAGGTGTTAAACATCCTCCATTATTCCCCTTCGGCGTGCGGAGTTGTAGGGGATTCCAAGCACAATTTAAAAACAGAAACCATTTGTTTAGCAGCTGTGGAGCTTTTTGGACTCCAAAAATGATCTTTTTTTTCATTCCCGCTACGATGGAGACGAACAAACGCCAACAAACCATCACTAATCATCCAAATCCAGGTGATAATCATGTCCAGGATGAGGTCGCTTGCTCATCAGTTACACCGAACGCAGCAATTATCTGTCACTGCAAACCGCAACATTTAAAGCACATTTAAAGACACATGAGGTGAATAAAAAAAAAACGACATGTTCACGGTGATGCTCACCTTTTTTAGCCGGCTGTTTATCATCGTTTGGAAGACTTGAGCCACGACCAGGGCGATTCCCACGATCAGGAGGTGAGCGCAGACGATGCCGGTGGCGTAAATCGCACAGGATCTCCGAGTCATTATGCCGGTGTGTGGAGGGCGGAGGAGGGACAAAAACTTCACTGAAGTCGACGAAAACTTCCAAAAATATATATGTAAATGTATATATTTGAAGAAGCACAGGTTGAGGAAATGCAGGACCGTAAAAGCGTCGGGTCCGCCGTCTCCAGAGCAGCAGCTGCGGGTTTAAACTTCACTCTTCACCGGGGATGATGGCGGCGGCGGCGGCGTGCGGCGTGCGGTCCTCCCGGTGAGCCTGAGGAGTTTTAAATTGTTGGCACTTCTTGTATAAAAATAACAAAAAAAAACTAAGACAATTTAAACCCCTGGAGAGGAAGAGGAGGACCAAGCCGCTCGGAGACCGAGGTGAAATGAAGGAGCAGCTCCTCTGCTCATCCCGAGGTAGAAAAACGGCAGCCCGGCTCCGCCCCTTCCTCTACGCAGCAGGACGCCAGTGAGACGGCAGCATAGATGTAGGATACTAGACGCTACGCCAGGCCCTCTCAACCCTTTTCATAAACTTGTCAGAATTTGTTCAAGTTTATAGAAGTATAAACTCTTATATGATCAGAAACAATAAAAAAGCACAACTAATTTGTGTGCATTTTTTTTCTAAATAAATCAGGTGCAAAGTATTATAATTTTAAACAAAAATTGAGAGACTACAACGCAAAAATAAAATAACTCAAACTAAACTTAACATCCTCGGGTGAGTGGTGTAATAATTACAAGAAAACGAAAAACACTGTTTCATGTTGATTAATGTTGCTCAAATTGAATAACAAACAGTTAGGGTTGGCATATATTTTTACAGGTAAATAAAGTTTAGCAACAAGTGGTCCATATTGGTTGATCTGTCTTGTTTGGTGTTGCAGATATTCGCCATGTCATTGATTGCCATTATTGATGGTTCTAAAAAAACAACAGATATTC